>VSMD01106756.1:0-158336 GCA_008750895.1 Mirza zaza
TGGCGGTGGCCCTGAGGCTGCTGTGGGCTGGTGGAGCCCAGAGAAGCTGCATGAGCAACAGAAGGAGAGCAAGGGCTGGCTGGGACCCACCACGCTCTTCTGCACGGGCTCATCATCGTGTCTGACTGTTCCAAGCCATGAGAGAGTGGCCTCCGCTTCCCTGCCTTTTCCCAGACCTCATGCGGCCCCTCCTATGGGGAAGGAAGGCCTTGGAAACGTAGTTCCCTGCCTTAGACAGTAGAAGCCGTGCCAATTTAAGGGAATGCAATGTGTGACTACGTGTTAGAACAGCTTATGGGTTTTTCCTACATTTGATAGTTTGGGCTCCAAGTGAGCAACACAGAAAATAGTAACTTGAATTAAAAAGTCCAGAGAGGCAGCTTGCTAGAGGAGAAAGTACACTGAACTCGGGTAGATGGCCTTCTTCATGCGAGCATTTATACCTGTGAGAACAGGGAATGGCACTCCTTTCTCTGGTCCTTCACTTGGGGGAAATGAGCCTACACCATAGTCAGGACTCATTAAGTTACAAATAACACTCTTATTCATATTTCCCCAAATCAAAGACTGGAGAAAAGATATTCACTGGAAGGTATGAGGGGATTCCATGGAATCTGAAGGAAGAAAAGGCAAAGTGGCCTCACGAGGACCAGTCCCAAGAACTGGAGCATCAATATCTCATGGAGGGCAGCCACTCTCTCAATCACTCCAAGCCTGGGATCCTTGTCTCTGTTTCTTTGTGTGTCTCTTTATTCTTGTCTCCACAGAAGGGTCTTCTTTGCCCTTCCATGAACACAGCAGGAAACAGTCCATTTCCTCATGGGTTTGGTGCTATTGATTAACTGATTACCATCCCAATGAGCCAATTCCAAACTCCCAGCAAAGAGATGCTAATTTGCTAAGCTTAAGGCAAATGTTCACTTGTGGTCCCATCGGCGAGAGTTGGCCAAAGGAGAGAATGCATACAGTAAAAGCATGGTGTCAGGGCACCAAAAGTGTGAGCCAGGGGCAATTCTTAGAGAAACAAGTGTGATCTGGAGAGACGCCCCACAAAGTGCCACTCCATCCTGCCCTGCATGCTTTGTGAAGCAGCTATGGGTTCAAGTGTGATCATGGATGTGCGAGTGCTTGGTGAATGCGAAAGCACTGGGCGGGCAGGCAGTTATGTGGGCTCCTGGCCTAGACCAGAACGGCTCTCAATTGTGCAAACATTCAAGGAAAGTTGTCTGCCTTAGACTAGTGATGTCCCACGTGGGTTCTGGAGTCAGGCTGCACGTTCCAAATAGGGCCTCACCACTTACTGCTGCAGCCCTGACACGTTTCTTTACTTCATGAAGCCTCAGTTCCTCCTACATAAAGTGGAGGCAATAATCTAATATATCTCATGAGGATGTTTGGAGAATTAAATAAAATAAAATACGCCAAGGACTTTGTTCAGGCAAATGACAATGATGATAACAATAATAGAATTATACCATTTGCCTCATAATGACAAAGGTTTTAAGTCCAGTGTGGCCTTCCACACACCGGAAACCGGTCGGGACGGTGCTGATTCATAGCTAAAGTAGTCCAGTCTGCTTCACATTCAGTCTCTGACGAGATGCCATGGTCTGCAGAAGGATGTATTTTGTCCTATTCTTCCAAGCATGAGTCCAGCCAGTAGCCACAAGGAAATGTGCTTAGATGCCAAGGAAACCCTCTGTGTTAGCTGTACGCGCAGAGTGACATATGGAAGAAGCTGAGATGATTCAATATGTTGTTTCACTTAAAAGATGGCACAGAGCGACTGACTCACTGTCAAGCTGGACATGAAGAAGCTGTCTGGTTTCAACATTGTGAGTTACCTCTGACGGTATCTAGTCAATTCCATTGTCTCCAATCCAGCAGTGACACTGGAACACTTAAGGCGTGTTAAGGGATTCCATTTATTGCCTGACTACTGAGGGTCAGGCACCGTGTTAGGCATTAGCCATCTAATGAGATGTCATAATTAAAAATTAAAATGTAAGAGTTATTTCAATGTGAACAATGAATAAGACACAGTTCTTGCCCTCAAAAGGTTCACACTCTCACACATTGGGCCAGGAGGCAGAGACAAAGCAAACATCATGCGGACTGTGAGAGGTGTTTCACAAGTGGCGCAGACACGTTGCTGTAGGCCCAGAGGAAGGGCAAAGTGCAAATTCAAGTGTCCAAGTGTCAGCCAACATGTGACCTTCCCAAAAAGGCCTTGGCCCAAACTAAAGTAGCCCACCCCCCTTCATCATAATACCATTTTATTTTCCTCACAGTCATTACCACAATTGGCCATTTTTAAGAACTTTTCCTTTGCTATTGTTTCCTTCAACTAGGAAGGAAACTGTGTAAGATTAGAAGATTCATCTATGTTGCTTGCTGCTATTTCTTCAGGGCCTACAACAATGCTTGTCACTTACTTAAGACGGTGCAAGGTACATGTTTGTTCAATAAGTGAACATTTAGTTGCTAGGAGCAGAGGAGGCTTCATAAAAGTGTCATCGTTTGAAATGTGTCTTAAGAAAGTAAGGATTCCAACATGCATAGGTTGGAATTAGCACAGTGGTGTCAGTATGGGAGAAAGTAACAGGGTGAACAAAAGTCCAGAGGTGGATGTCTTAATTCTCAAGGAAACTGCAGCGACAGAATACACACACATCTTCGAGCAATGTATGAGTGCACATGTTAGCTTAAAGAAAATGTGACCAAAGAGAGCTATGGCTGAAGGCATGGCTGAGCTTGATGTCAGGAACTCACTGGCTCTATAGACAGACTGTTTCTCCTTGGGGGTCTCACACATGAGCCCACCAGGCACCGGGCTGCTGTAAGAGCTGCATGAGCTTTCTGATAGGAACAAACTCTTCCAGCTAGGAAATATTTCACTTGCTGCCTGTGGGAGAGACCATTAATCCTCACCAAATATCCAGGACCTATGCATCATTTTTGGGCTCATGTGACTAATTCTTGAGTCTAATGGATCTGTTGCTTCTGGTCCCAGGCAATTAAGTATGCGAGCACTTTCTCTTTGCTCCTTTTTTTTCTGTCATCTATCTGCACACCCAGAAGCAAAAGACTTCAAGATGGTAGAATAGTACTAATCGAATAAAAGTGGCCTGGGCTCCTGAGTCACTGCCTGGAAGAGAATAATTCAAGAAAGCCCCCGGTTCCACATGAGACTGATGCAAACGAAGGATAAACTGTTGTAAGCCTGAGAATTAGGAGTGTTTGTTTTGCTGCACCACAGACCAGACTAGCCTTACTGACTGATATACTCTTTTTTTTAAACTGCTTTTATTTTTTGATTTTTGGGGGTCTTTTTTGTGGGAGAGGGAGCGAGCTCAGCCTTGATTAAATCTTTGTGTGGATTAAAATCGTAATAGGCAGGTATTTAAACCATTAGCCAGTCAGCCTAATGAACCTGCTTTAAACCTGTCGTTCCCAAACTTAGCACCTCCCAATATAGTATCAGTAATATACAGTATTGATTTGATCACCATTTCCCATAACAGCAGAGTGAGTAGACTTCTATTACGGAAGTGAAGTGTAAGTGACTTATTATTTTAAGAATTACAGAGTCTGATCTGGGCAAGGTCTGTCAAGCTTCCCTACATTTTCCACACCTCATCTTCCACCTATGATGTCTACAGTGACCCTTCTGCCAATTTATGACACTATAAATAATTCAACCCGAGTGAATTACATGAAGTTTGGTAGGAGGAGACAGGTGAGGAGTCCAGTGGAGAAGGATTTGTGTAAAGGGCGGGGCCCCTGCTGCTTCCGCGGTGTGGCCACCAGAACACACGTGGAGTGTGCTCTCTGGAGCGCTCCTGCAGGCGGTGCCCTGGGACACAATGTGCACACGGAACGGTGCCCCTCACAGGCGTACGGTTTGGTGGCCATGTGAGAACTATAGCAAGAATCCGAAACCTACAGTGAATTATAGATACCAACCCCCTCAAACGTAAGCAAATCACATCAGACCATGGGCTCTGAGTAGAATAAGCGAGTGTGAAATCCTCCCACGACGTCAATCGAGGGGAAGATCTGGAGAAAGACAGAGGCTGATTAATGCTCACCGTGGAGTATCAGCTTCTGGAAATGGAATGGCATCTGACCCCAGACGCCAGCTCATTTCTGCTGTGTGCCTCTGCATTCACATTTAACATCACTTGCAAATAATTGGCGAAGTTCAATAATTGCATAAGTGTTTAGCTTGGATTTAGAGAGAAAATTAAATGGATGCAAACATTTATATTCACATAAGCCTCAGTTATTCTCCTCAGAGTTTAAGTAAGCAACGTTCTAATTCCCAGGGCCCACAGTTTCTTCTGATGGGAATTTTCAATGAGTGTATGTGTGTATAATATTTATGTTCATTGAGGAAAACTTAGGCAAAATAGCAAAGTAAAAATATGGGAAAGAAAAGTCACCTTGGATCATGGCATTCAAAGCTAACTACTGAGAACATTTTTATGTATACTTTATAGAGTTGAGATTATATTATAGTATTAATAAAAAGTTATTATATTATGAATAAAATTTGTAACTTGCATCTTTCTTTTCACAATTATACTGTGCTTTCCCCCAAATCATTAAAACCCTTTTGTAAATGTTTTTAAAGCCTGCCTAATATGCCATACTATAACTGTATCAACATTTGTTTCATCTTACATACCCTTACTACTGTGTATTTAAATTATTTTTAAAAGTACAGTTCATTCACTGTTATAGTTTATCATCATTTTTACACATAAATAAACTTCCTGTGTTTCAAATTACTTTCATAGGCCATATTCCTAGAAGTGGGAACACTGTGTCAGAGGATAGAGTCCTTTACTGAAATATATTTTTGGCTATCTATATCAATATGTTGATATTTCCAAATAGAAAAAATAACTGTGGAAAACTAGAATAACCCATGCTCTATTTATTAAAAGATAGTCACTGCTAATATGTTAGTCCTTTTTATTAATACAAATATTTCTTTTCATGCACAAATATAAGCTCAACTGTAAATGGCACTAAGTGATCACATTTTATGTCAAAATGTTCTGTCCCCCCCTTACCCTTGCCTCTAGCACCGCCATGTTGGTGGGAGGAGCTGACTGTCCAGTCCTATGGATGAGACTGGATTTGCGCGTGAAGGAAAGGGAAGCAGGAATGATCACGCCAGCTGTGTGCAGAGAGGTCACCTGAGCCAGCCCCTCGCTCGCTCCTCCATGTTCAACGTCCCCAGCTCAGAGGCTCATTAGAAAGGGTCTGTCACTTTGCCGGGCAGGACTGGCTCCTCTCCAAACACGACCAACTTCACAGAAATCAATGTGGTGGTGGTTGCCCATTCCAAGAACAATCACTTTAAAGACTCCTTCAATGTATAAAATCAATAGCAGAGCAAGTCACTGCAGTCGGCACAATTAAATCATCCCCAAGTACCCTCCCTGTTTTCCTCTAAGCAATTGTGATAAGAGCCTCAGCTGACAGAATCTCCTCAGGGAACCTCGTCTGAGCTCCAGAAAGGGCTTAACTCAGACTCATCTTGCTCCTGTGGTCATCAAGGCTTCGGACCTCAGACAACGAAGCCAGAGCACCAGATAGGTAGGGAGAGAGGCCCGGGGGGAACACAAGTGCCCCTCCTCTGTGCGAGTGGCCAGCCATGTGGCCAGTGGGGCAACTGGTCACATCAAAGACAATCACTGACCTATGGGGCGAGACACACACCCTCTCTGCCAGCCAGACAGTGGCTGGTGCACACGTCAAGGGGTGTGCCTGGTGGCAGACACACCTTCAGCCAGGTGTCGGAATTCGTATGTGAACTGTCCTCCTGTGCATGTATGAGGCGCTGAGGCGACAACACATGGGTGAGCTGAAACATTATGTCCTTGATGTCAGCAGTGGGAGGAAGGAGCCCAAATGCAGACAGGAAAGAAACAAGAGCACAACCCCCACTGTTAGGAATGCGGGAGCCAACTGAGCTGCATGGAACTGGATAGAACATACCAAGGGAAGAGAATGGGGCGGGGCTAATTAGGGAAATCCTCATGGAGAAGGGATCCTTTATGGAGGATGCAAAAGGAAAGGGCAGGAGGAGGTCTGCTTCTGATAATGGGAGATTTAGTATTTCAGACCAACCTTCCCCCTGAGAACAACCAGAAAATAGAAGTGAGGTGTATGAGATGTGTACGTGTGTGTGCTCGTGCATGCATGTGTTTGTCCTAGAAAAATCTCCATATATTTCAAAATTAAGAGACATGGTTCTAGATAAACCATGAATCAATTAGGAAATTATAATGGAAATTTGAAAATATTTGAACCAAATAATAAAGAAGATAAACATCAAAATTTTAAGATGAAGCTAAAGGTGTGCTTAGAAAGACACTTAATGGCTTGAAATACGTATACGTTTAAAAAAAGCTGGAAGTATAAAATCAGTGAGATAGGCATAAACATAGCATTCTTAAAAATTATAAAAAAGGTAAACTAAATCCAAAGTACAAGGAAGCAAACAACATAGACATGAGCAGAAATCAATGAAACAGAAAGAAAGCACTTAGGGTGATAAAGTCAAAAGCTGGTCTTACAAAAAGACTAATAAAACTAGATTAACAATGGCAAGACAGATCAAGTTTAAAAAATGGAAAGCAGACACAAATAGCCAACATTAGGAATGAACAAAAGGATCACTACAAGGTAAGGATATTATAAACAAATATATACAAATAAAGTTTAAAGTTTAGATGAAATAGTCAAATTCTTAAGAAAAAAACCTTTAAGCTGACAGAATAAGAAATACAAATCTGAATGCTTCTACAACTACTAATAAAATTTAACCCATAATTAAAAATTGCTCCTGCCTCCCCATTACCAAAATCTAGATTCAGGTGGCTCCTTGTGTGAATTTAACCAAACATTTAAGGAAGGAATAACATGATTTTACAAAAACTCTTCCAAATGATTAAAAAGAAGAAGAAATACTTCCCACCTGGTTTAATGATGCTAGAATAACTCAAGAACACAGCTGCCAAAATTTTAAGCAAAATATTGGTTAATCAAATACAGTATTATACAAGAAGAAAATACATCCTGAGCACACTGATTCCAGAAATATAAGAATGAGTTAACATTTGGAATTGGTGAATATATTTTACCACCCTCACAAAAGAAAAAAAATCATATGATCATTTTTATGGATGTAGTAAAAAGATTTATTAAAATCCAATATGTATACATAATAAAAGTCTAAGCAAAATAGAAATGGAAGGGAACTTTATAAGTATCACAGAAGGTATTTACATATTTAATGGTAAAATGTTAAAACTATTCCTCTATGGTTGAGAATGAGGCAGTGATGCTTGCTATACCTACATCAATTCTGCATTACGCTGAAAAGTCTAGTCCGGGTAACAGGGAAGGAAAAAATATAAAGATAGAAAGGGAAAAAGTACAGTTATCATTTTGCACAGTAGATACAATTTTGTACACAGACATTTCGGAATAATCCACAGAATGGATAAATACGTGAATTAGCAAAGTCATTACATACAAAGTCAACATGCAAAAATCAATTATATTTTTAAATACCAGAAAAAATAATTCAAAAATACAGTTTAGAAAGATACCATTTATAGAGCTTAAAGCTTAACTTACATCCTGTCTCCTGAGGGTGAGCAAGACTTAGTGACTCATATTTGAAGGATAAAGGGAAAGGTAAAAATAGTAAATCTGACAAACACCACCTTTAACCAGGTGATGAAGGTCAACATCTCCAGTGAGAGCATATAGATACCATGATACCACTTGATATGATGTCACTTTACCTCTGTGCAATTAAAAAAAAAAAAAAAAAAAACCTATAGCACCAGTCTAATAATGAGGAAAATATCACACAAACCCAGATTGGGGGACTTCTACAGGATACCTGGCCAGACTGTCAAGGTCATGAAAATAAGGAAAGACTAAGAAGAAATGAATACAGACTCCAGGCTAAGGAGACATAACTGTGATTCCTGGGGTTTAATCCTATAACAGAAAGAAGGCATTAATGGAAAAACTAATAAAAATCCAAATAAAGTCTGGAGTTTAATTAATATTAATGCAAACACACACACACACAAACACACACACACACCCCTACCCCAGCATTCCCAGTTATGAGCCTTGATAGAAGGGAAAATGACATTCATCAAGGCCAACCTCCTACCTTAGGTTTGATCCCCTCAACATCACCACTCAGAGGTTACCTGACCTTCACTAGCTTTCTTACAGCAACAAGGAGGTAACTGCCCATATGTGGCTGGTCATTAGCAGATTATTCGTTATGTTTTCCTAAATATGTTTGATTACGCATTCTTGTTCTGCCCTCCGAGTGCTGAGAAGGTAGCATGAATTTCCTGCGACATCATGTGGAGGTATCTTCTCCAAGACTGTCTCTGCATCTCCCTCACGAGCATTCCCGTTGCGGATGCCTCGGGAGCCTTGGGATTTGGGAATGCATGATGGGCCAGAGTGAGGGCAGGATGCAGCTTTAATTAGGACAGCAGCCAGGATCACAAGGAACTTCATGGTATGTCAAAGCACACATAAGTAATTTGGGCTGCTTTCTTTTTATCCTGAAAGCTTGTAACACCTCATGTTGCTGCCAGACAGGAGATACTGACTCATTTTAATAGCGGCCTGAACAAAACATAAAATGGAAAGGAAGTCAGGCTTGAGGATTATTGATATTTTTAACTGTAAATTTTCCTTAATTCCAAAGGGAATTTTTTAGAAGTAACTGTACTGTAAGGAAAATGATTTGAAGAGAGGATGCTTTTATAAAATTAACATATGTTATGAGAAGTGTTCTTGAAATTAACATATATCTTGAAAATGAATATGTAGTATTTTGAAATAATTAAATATGAAGACTTCACTGAACTAGTTAGTACTCTGTGGGGGGTATGTCCATAACCTGTAGGCCTGAAATTCCCAGAGGAACAACGGAAGAGGTCCTTAGAGACAACCAATCAAAATTCTCCTTAAAAAAAAAATTATTAGTTGTTTTATTGTTATTTTTGTCAATTCACATGTTTTTGCCTTTCCATACCATAAGTGAATTGAAACATCAATTATCAACCTAAACTACTTGGAAAATACTTGCATGTGAAATATATCCCCCCCTACCTTTCTTTTCCCCTCTTGATTTCCCCTCTCTACTTTCATATAAAATGTATTCTATCCTTCCTTTTTATTCTTATTTTGAATTGGGACACAATTGTGTATACTGCTGGGTGCAGTGTGATATTGTGATACATGTATGCAATGTATATAATTTATAATGTACACAATGTATATTGTGCCATCTCTTTTTACAGAGGGGAAAACTAGGATCCAGAGAATGGCAGGGGTGTGCCCAGGGTCACACAGTGAATTACTGACACGACTGGTTCTAGAGTGCATTTCCTGCTATTCCAAGTCCAGGACGCATTCTGAGTGGCTTCTAGATACAATAGAAAATACTGGCCTCCAATTCTTATCTCTAAATAGTTGGCTATTGCAAGGAATAGCAAAAGAAAGCCTCCCTTCCCATCCTAATTTAATCCTTTTTGTATTTTTTACCTGTTGGGATTGTTACATTTTTGTCTACAGATTTTTGCTAGGTCTGGCCAGTCAAAAAAAACTAAAACATAAAGTAAAAACTTAGAAACACTTTAATAATTATTTATAATTCTTATTTATAACTATATAAGAATTATTGTAGTATCCACCACTTAATGAGTGCTTCCTGTGTGCCTTTTGGCACACAGCCCTCCCAATAAATCTACGTGGTGGGAGATGGGTGTTATTCCACCCATTTCCTGTGGGCGTGGCTAAGAGCAGGCACCTGGAGTCAGGTGATCCCGAGGTCTGAGTTCCTGTGTACTCAGGTTACTGGCCAATCTCAACCTCCGTTTTCTCATCTGTGCAAGGGAGGTGACACCTACCCTATGATGCATGTAGGGTAGGTAGCACAACTCCTAACACAGAGTGTCTAATTAATGGCAATTACTATTTATATGTTTATCAAGAAATGAAAGCTGCAAAGAAAACTGAACTTGGCTGTTTCGAGTCATGCAAAGCTGGAATTTGAAGCTAGACATCAGTCTCTACAGTACACATCTGACTTTGGTCTACACTACACACCATGTAAAACAGAGACTCTTTCTCTCCTGCAAAATAAGCCCAGAATTGACAGTCCCAACTTTTATGGTGGACTAATCTCATGAATAACTCTTCCTGTAGTGCTAACAGCTGAGCGTGGCTCACAAAGAGCAGGGAAGACAAAACGGTATTGAAAAATACCCTTGTAGGGGCTTGCCACAGCACTATTGCTACCTTTCCCATGTAGGCCTCACATGAGACTTGTGGCAAAACCCCCATTTTATGGATAAGGAAACTGAGACTTAGAGAAAGTAAGGAAGGTCACAGACATAGCGTGGTGCCAGAGTCAGGATTCAAATGAAGGTTCATTTGGCTCCCAAGTTCATGAAATATTTGCAATTTAATTTCACGAAATGTTTACATCGTATGAAGCCCTTGGAGTGGTAGGCATAATGGTAGACTTCCTGGCTCTCTCTCAAGCTTAAAGGATGGAACATTTTGTGCACAAGGCCATTTTCCTGTGCCCCAAGGTCATCCTTTGCCTTCTCTGTGCTTTTTCCTGCTATTTCGTGGCAATGGATTAGCCTCATTTATTTAGGAGAGTCACACTGGGGTTTATGGCTCTTTTTACTTGGTGGTGCCGATCAAAGGGAATGCCCAGGACATCTCTGCCAGCTGGCACGGCAGCCTCATTGTCACTTCTGAATTCTAAAGAGGACATTTGCTCTCCCTGCACAGGTACAGATGCCTGGCTGGCTCCAGGAAAATGCTGCCAGGGCTCCCTGCTGTGCTGCCTGCTGCATAACTCTCCTGGACTCATTGTCCCTTCAAGAAGATCTTTCTTTATCCTTCTGCAAAAAGTCAGAGCAAAAACCCGTTTGCTGACACAGAGACATGAAGAAAGGTACCAAGAAAGACTTCCAGAGAGAGAGAGAAGGAATCAATAACACCAAAGAAAAGCAGGATAAATGTGATACCTGGAAACACAGTTTTTACCAGCAGTGTGGTCATTCTGGTCCAAAGAATAACCAAGTGAAAGATTCCTGCCCAAGGCTGCCAGAGCCTGCTAATTACAGAGAAATACGAGCTTAGTTCAGGTCTCCAAACTGTATTTAATAGAACATTAATTTTAAAAAGATGATTAAAAGATATTTTGCAGGGAAAAATAGTATGTAGTTAAACTATTTAGACAAATCTAGGTTAGACAGAATTAACTGGGTTTCTTCTTTACTCAAGATTTCGCAGTCTTTAATATGTTAATGAATATTATGAATTTCTAACAGGGGAACTATAGTATGCAGAATTTTCCAGACTTCACAACTTTCCTGACCTTCATAAAGTGGGTCCTACCTGTCATTCTCTGTTTCCAAACCATGGTCATTCCCTCCCTACACTGTACCACAACGTGTAACGTGAGGTTTATTTCTTGGTTTGTTGGTGTGTGGACCTCCCTGGACTCTGTGACCTCCAGGAGGGCTGGGATAGGTCAGTCACGCCACAGTGCCCCTGGATCTCGTGCTGAGTCTGACACAGAAGCTGCTGCATACACATTTGTGATATAGCTGGGTTCTTCCTTTTTATGTTTATTCCTTATAAAGCAATTGGCAGAGCGTCTGGCACAAGTAGACACTTAATAAGCATTGCGTAGGCACCGTCGCTATCCCTTTGTACAGAGGGGAGATGGAGGCTCAGAGAACTCAGGTAAGTTGCTCAAGACCACACAGGCAGCAAATGGGGAAGTAGGACTGAGCCGGGGTGTTCTGGTACCAGCGCCAGGATTACTGTAGTAAATGAATGTCTCAGGTCTTGGCCAACCCCAGAGGGATGCAGAGTGAATAGTGACCGCAGTGCTGGCTCGGAGGGCAGCAGTCTCCTTTGACTAAGACGGAGGGTTGTCCCGTTCTCTGGGAGCTGAGAAACCTCACGGCCCTTGAGCCTTTACTGTGCGGCAGACGCTCCTCGCACACCTTAACCCACCTAATCCTCCCGGCACTCGGCACCAGGCAATACCGTCTCCTCCTGTAGAGAACCAGACTGCGGCTCAGAGACGCGAGGGGACCTGTCCAGGGTCACTGGGCCAGAAAGCCACAGAACAGAGATGCGTTTGATTCCAGAGCCCTGGACGGGGAGCCAAGCAGGGCAGGGCAGGGCCGCCTGCAGTGTGGAAGGGCCCAGGGGCCCAGGGGGAGCTCTCAGAGCGAGGACTGTCACTCCAGACACCTCCCTTTTCCGCTGCCTGCCACAGTCCCATTCGGGAAATCTGCGTGGCATCGGCCCTTCGGCCCTTAAGCTGCCCAGATGCTGCGGCGGGACAGAGGCCCCAGGCCCCGCCCTCGCTGCTACCTGGCTCACCTGCCTTCCCAGCTGGTTCGCTGTGGGGACTCTGGAGCCTGAGCACGCCCAGCCCCGCCGCCTCTGACTCTGCGGCCCTGAGCTGCTTCATCTCTTTGAGCCTCACGTATGATGTTAATAATACAGGCCGGGAGCGGTGGCTCACGTCTGTAATCCCAGCACTCTGGGAGGCGGACACGAGTGGATGGCTCGAAGTCAGGAGTTCGAAACCAGCTCTGAGCAAGAGCGAGACCCTGACTCTACTAAAAAACAGAAAAAAATTAATTGACCAACTAAAAATACATATAGAAAAAATCAGCCAGGCATGGTGGCACATTCCTGTAGTCCCCGCTACTCGGGAGGCTGAGGTAGGAGGGTCGCTTGAGCCCAGGAGTCTGAGGTTGCTGTGAGCTAGGCTGACGCCACGGCACCCACTCTAGCCTGGGCAACAGAGTGAGCCTCTGTCTCAAAAAAAAAAAAAAATTAATAATAGGGCTGTCTTCTCTAGGATGCTGGGAAGATTCATCAAAACGATGCATACAAAGTACTTTAGCTTACTGCCTGGCACATTTTAGATATCCATTAAATACTTCTCATTAATCAAATAACTAATAATCCCTCCTGACCCAGGTGGTGACCTTGAGGAGACGGAGGAACCCACAGTCTGGGGGTGCAAGGATACACGGGCAAGTGTAGCACCCGCACCTGGAAGGTGCCAGTGAAAAGCTGAGTGGCCCTGGCCCTTCCCCGCGTAGGAGGCGGCGGATGTGACTCCCACACGCCCAGAGCGCGGAGCAGCTCCCTCCGCCCTGGGCGGACACAAGGGCTCTGACAGACACATAGGCTCGGCAGGTCACGGTCCTTTCCTAGGAAAGCTCCGCTGCCCCAGGAGACCGGTGTTTGCCGGACTCCTCCAAAGGAAAGCACGGGACGAAGGCTTCTCAGGCAGCGGGCCAGCTCGTTGTGTTCTGCCCCCTCTGTGGGCTCTGTCTCCAGTCATGCTACGAAGCCACCTCCTGTGTGTTTGTCTAGCTATTTGTTAATCTGAGACCCTATTTTTCACACGAATGCTGCACCTGAGGCCATGAGTAGTCCGTGTGCCCAGTTCTTCCTGAATGCCTGGCTGCCTGCTCTGCCCTCCCACGTCTCGCCTCAGTGGATCCTGATGGCTTCTGCGACACAGGTGACAGCACCTCCAATCTCCAGGTGAGAAGATGAAGCCCAGAGAAATTAGAGAGTTTGTGCAGTCACGTTATTCCTGAGGAGTGGAGCCCTCCAACACCAAATCTTGCCTCTTAAACATTATGCAACTCTACTTCCCGCCACAGGTTCTATTTCTTTCCAGGGGTGGAGCCAGTCGGCCGGCTCCCAGGAGACCTGGGTTCTTGTCCTGACACAGCCTCTAATTTGGATGACCCTGGCAAGCTATTCAAATTCTTGGAGCCTGAGTTGCTCTATCAGTAAATTAATAGTGATAAAGACAATAGCAATCATTTGTTGAGCTATTACCAGGCACACCATGGAGTATTTTATGTGTGTCACCTCATTGAGTTCTCACAACCACACTTGGAGGCAGTCAGTAATTTCCCGTGTTTTAAAGAAAGGGAAGGAGGCCCCCAGGGAGGAAGAGATTGCTCAGTTTAACAGCCTGTAAGTGGCTGGGCCCACAGCCAGCCCGTGGAGCCTGTCTGACTCCAGACCTAGATCATGAGCACTTGATGTCCCACCTCCTGTCCCCAAAGGATGGGGGTTACTCTGTAACCTCTGAGGCTCTTTCCAAATCAATCTCTGGGATTCCGAAGACAGTACTAAGACACTGCCCAAAGTAGCTGAGACCCAAGTCCACTGGACAGCCCAGTCACTCCAGGGCCACCCCATGTCTCACTCTGTCCTATGCGACCCCAGGCCCGGGGCTTTTGCTCCCTCTTGGTCCCTGCCTGCCTCACCCCACTCTTTCTCTGCAGTACATGAGCTCCCTTCCTTCAAGCCCCAGATCAAGTCTCACCTCCCACGACCCCTCCAGAGACTCGTGGAAATATCTCTGCTCTTTTCACTTATGTGACACACATTTGGGCAACTTGCATCGCTACTAGACTCTAAGCCCCTATGGTCTTGGACGCGGCAGGCGCACAGTGAGCACAGGATGATGACTTCGCGTGGGTATTTCACGCATGCTCACGCAGCCGGGTGCTCCTACAGGTCCTCCGCACATACTCGGGGCAGCGACACGCATCCTAACAAGATTTCAAACAAATTTTAGTTCATTATTTTCAAACTCAGTTCCTTTTGGTAGTTTTTACCATCTTCCACTCCCTCTTCTACTACCTTTCAGGTAATCAAGGTCCCAAGTAGTCCCGCAAAAGTAGAGTAGCAAATGCCACCGGGGGAAGCTGAGCAACAAAGGAATGCAAATCGAGCGTCTCTACTCCAGGTTCTCACGGTCAGCGCGAGGGTAATGGGAACGGCATCGCCTGGGTACAGCTAAGAAGGATCCTCTCATTCCACGTCATCAGTAGGTCCTTTCAGCCTCTTCTACAGAAACCACATGGGGTTAGGGCTGAGGACTGAATGGAGGGACCTGGGGTCTGCTGCCGTGTTAGCTCTGCCCCCAAAGGAGGCTCCAAGGACATTTGCTCATTTGTCGGTTGTTGCTGAGAAACGTCACGTGGCTTCGGCACTGCCAAGAGGCCACTTCGGAGCCAAGTCATGCAGCCTGAATAAAGAAGGTGCTTTTTGTTGGCTTCTTTCGTGAAAGAATCCTCAAGGACTATTGCAGGGGCTCTAAGATAGGCAAGTTTCCTTCTTGCTATTTTTGAGGGATGGACATTACCTTCCCTGCTGTCTTTTGTTGTTCTGACTGTGGTCTCCTTCATCTATTTGCCTTGCTGACTGAAATACTAGAAGAGGAATTATTTGCTGAAAGGATTTAGATAACAGCATTTTTAACTGGAAAAATTAGTAAAAATGAATGAAATAATGACTCTCATTATAACGACGATGAGCCCACATGGTGGTTCTGGAGGCCCATAACGACCCACAGGTGCAATCTGTGCGTGCTGCGGTCATGAGCAGGGCGTGTCTGCCTGCCATGCGTAGGCAGGGGGCAAGAAGTAGTTTCAAATATTAATAATATCAGAAGAAAAGGAGAAAGGGAAATAAATTTTAGTAAATGCCTATTATGTGCCAATAACAGGCCAGAGATTTTCTTGCTGTTGTCCCTGCCAACAATGCCATAAAATAGACACCATTATTTTTCCCCGCTACACAAATAAGGTCAGTGAGACTTTCCCAAAATTATGTAGTTTGCAAGCAGTAGAATCTGAATTTGTCTCACCTCAAAGTCCACGATTTTGACCATTATTCTGTCTCTAGACCCCAAGAGAATTCACTGTAAAAAACTTTGCATTTCCAATTAAATACTAGTATCCAAGAATGTAAAGTCTTACCATGCTGATTGTTACAATTTCCCAACTTCAACACTTTGGAAATTGTTTACAACAATTATGTTCTGTTGAGGTAGGAAGAAAATGAACTGGGATAAAGAAAATTGTATAAAACCAAGCAATTTATTATTAATAATAGATACTCAGTTACCTGCTCAGCATAGAGGCTAAACAGAGGAAGAAACATGTGGTAGAAAAGACTTTGAAGCTGGAAGGATCTGAGTTCAAATCCCTAATCAGCTTACTAATCAGCTGTGTCATCTTTGGACAAATTACTTGATTTCTCTGCTCTTCAATTTGATTATTTGTTAACTGAGGAAAATGGCCACTCCCAGTTCTTAATGAGAAATAAATTCGTTAAAGTATGTGAAACATTTAGATATGACACATAGTAGGCTGTAAGAATGAAACCGTGGTCAATATTCTGATGATTCACAAGTATTTATTCCACCCTATGTACTGGCTTCTGCTGGATATTAGGTTTATTTTTAAGCAGATCAGCTATTCAAAGACAGCTGCACTAACCCTGGCCAATGAACTGGCAAATAGTAAAGACTGGGAATATCTCCACTGTAGGAAATGTTTATCAGAAATATCCTCCTGGGAGAGATTCGCAAATACCACCATCATTTGCAAAAGGGAGTGCCTTCCCTCCATGGGGAGCTACATTTGATTTTCTCTTCATACTTATATATGCACACATATTTCACTTTTCCAAGCCCTTTATACTCTTGGGTTTTCAAGAGGAAAAATAATCCATATGAGATATTACAGAAAGGAGACTTAGGGAAGAGATCTGTAGCTGCGTGGAAGAATTCCTCGTGCCTCCTCTTTTGGTCTAAAAGCGAGGAAGCACTTTGTGACTCTCGATCAGGTATTGCTGGACTGGTTTCTGATCGTGTGGCCCAGGGGTCCTCAAACTTTTTAAACAGGGGGCCAGTTCACTGTCCCTCAGACCGTTGGAGAGTGCGGCACACATTCCACACATGTGCACTGTGGGCCCTGGACAAGTCGGCTGCTAAGCAGGACAGGCAGTGGCGGCAAAAACACCCGGCAGGCCGGATAAATGTCCTTGTCGGATCGCATGTGACCCTCGGGCTGTGTTTGAGGATGTCTGGCACTATGGCCTTTTTCTTCCCAGCCTGTGAGCTCCTGTTCAGAGCTGCTTCGTTAACTGGGGCCCAAGTTATTGAACTTTTAGTTACCTGTTTAACTTGCTGCAATGTTCAAAGTAAAATTTCAGAAGGCAGACAAGGAAGCTTCTGTTTACCCCAGTGTCCAGGGTTTTTATTTACCTTTTTTTTTCTTCTTTTGGGGAAAACATAAGTGCTTTTCCTTCTCATGAACCCCTATACCTGCCTCCCATGCCCCATTGTGAAGGGACATTTCTTTTTACCAAACTAATAATATTCATTTTGAGAGACAAAAAAAAAAAATCCAAAAAACCCCAAAGCCTCTGCCCAAATCCCTTTGATCATTTGTTCTTAATGAAATAAAATATGTCAATAACTACAAGGCAGAAATATGAGTATATGAGACTTTAACTGAGGTTGCTTCATTAGAGAAGAGGCATTTAATGGATTTCCACGTTTTCCTTCCCTACGCACATAACACTTTGACACACTTGTTGTTTGTCAGGGTAGGAAGTGTTTGGGAGGTTAGGGAAGTGCCATTAGCCTAAGGAAACATGGCTGGCTGCTTAATTAGTCATCTTTGTGTATCATACTGTCCTCCGAAGTAATGAGCATTAGTCTACCCAGCTCTGCCTAGGGGAACGGCACCGTGGAAGTGGGGTTAATGGGATTTATTAAATGCATTTTTAGTTTCTGAGCAAAGAAAAAGGACCTTTGAATAAAAGGTATAATTGTTTTTGTGTTTCTGATTTGAGCCTATTTCTATCTCTATGTCTATCCTTATCACGTGGTAACTCAGGCGGTACCAGGGTTCTGTTACTTTCACTCTGCATTTATGCCTTGAAATTTTAGAACGTGAGTGAGTTCTGGATCTAACATTTACTGATCACTCCTCGTAAACGTTCTCAGCTCTAGCTGAGAGTAACCTGAGGAAATGTAAGACTATGCACGTTCAGCTTGTCCGCCCACATCCTTAGCACCCACACGGGACTTACAATCCAGCGGGTCTGCTGGTGTTCAGTCGTCTAGCCGTGAAGAAGTGCCCCAGGTGATGCTGGTGGCCGTTCATGTTTGAGAACTAAGAATCTGGAAGAGTGACTCTTACGCTCCAGTGTGCATCAGAATCTCTGGGACTTGATAGCTGAGCCCCTCCCCAGAGTCTCTGATTCAGTAGGTCTGGGACAGAGTTTGAGAACTGACGTTTCTAACAAGCTCCCAGGCGACGTTCATGATCCTGAACCCAGACTCTGAGAATCAGTGACTAAGACAGAGGTCAGCAAACTGGTCTGTGGGCCAAATCCAACTTGCTTCCTGTTTTTGTAAATAAAATTTTACTGGATAATAGCCGCACTGATTCATTTACATATTCTTTATGGCTGCCACGGCAATATGAGGTGTAGGTGAGTAATTGCAACGGAGACTGTATAACCCACAAAGCCTAAAACGTTTACTTTCTGGGCTTTTACAGAAAAAGTTTGCCAACTCCTGGCCTAGGAGACAGTAGTCCCATCTTGGGCTTTTATCTGGGGATAGCATTGCAAGATAAAATACAGAGCACCCTCTTAAATTTAAATATCATGTCAACAAAGAAAACTTTTTTAAATTAAAAGAATTAAAATATTACTTGGTACACACTTATGCTAGACAAATTATTAATATGAGTATCTGGTTACCAGAGGCTTGACCAGCTCATGCTTCTGATATCCCTAGACCCTCCCAGCATGGAGTCACTAGAGGCGGATGATCTACCACAGCTTCTGTGCAGGAAGCTTGCACTGCACAGCTCTGCCCATGTAGTGTTCTGAGTTGCCTTTCAGAGGTTCCATTTCACACATAAAATTTGCCTTTCTGCTGGAAGAACCCCATTGTACAAGTGCCCCTAGCCCCGTAGACATTCAATATTTTAATAAAATAGTCATGGACTGCAGTGTGACTTCATGACATGCTGACTATTATGATGTCAGAGAAAGATACGAAAACCGTGTTGTATGCAAATGTTGCTCTAAAGGATCACATGGTTAGTGAGAAGAGCATATGCTTTGCAGTGACACAGAGCTTACATTTGAATTTGCAGATTTGAATCCCAGATGTACTGCTCTTGCATTGCTCTTTTTGGCTTATTGTTTACATATGACCTTAGGCAAAGGCAAGTTATTTAACTTTCCCGATACTCTACTTATTCAACTGAAAAATGAGGACAGCAGTAAGTCCTACCCCGTAAGGGAGTGGTGAGGATCAGGGAGATAACACACACACGGGGAGAGCCTGGCACAGAGCCTGTTTGGGTTGCATGTCCAACAAGTAGGAGTCATTATTATTCATTAACATGAGTTATAATGAGTATAAATCACTAAGTACATGGCCTAGCACCTCTTAGCTCTCACACACATTTTATTTTCTTACCTTCAAAACTATAACATTTGGAAAAAGTTTTATAGAAGTTCAACCCTTCAAATATGGATAACTGATTTTCAACAAACATGCAAAGGCAATGCAAGTGAGGAAAATGATCTGACAACAAATGATGCTTACTGATACTCACATGCAAAAAAAAAAAAACAAAAAAACCAAACCACAAAATATTTATCAATATCTTCCACTGTGTATAAAAATTAACTTGAAGTGGACCATAGACCTAAAGGTAAAGGCTAAAACTATAGAACTTCTACAACAGATGCAGGATAAAACCTTCGTGACCACAGGTGAGGCAAACTTTTTCTGTGAAGGGCACCGAAAGCATGATCCATAAAACAACAAATTGGCAAATTGTATTTTATCAGAAATGAAAAACTTCAACTCTTTGGTAGACTCTGATAAGAAAACGAAAGGAAATGCCACAGACAGGAATAAAATATCTACAGATCATATATCTGATAAAGGACTTACATCCAGATTATAGAAAGAACTCTCAAAACTAAATAAAACTAACTAAAAACAGCAACCCGATTTTTAAAATGGACAATATATTTCAACAGACACCTCACCAAAGAAGATATTTGAATGGCAAGTATTTACATGAAAAGATGCTCAACATCATTAGTTATTAAAGGAATGCAAATTGACACCAAAATGAGATACTACCACGTACCTATTAGAATGGCTCAAATTTTTAAAAAATCAGTCCTACCAATGCTAAGTGTTACTGATGATGAGGTGCAACTGGAATACCCCTACATTGTTGGAGGGGATAAAAATGATACAACAGCTTTTGGAAAAGTCTGGCAGTTTCTTACAAATTTAAATATATATGTTCCATATGACATAGCCTTTCCACTCCTAAGTATAAAGAGAAATGAAAGATATGTCCATACAAAGATTTGCACTTGAATTTTCCTAGCAGCTTTATTTTTAATTGCCAAAGACTGGACTGAAAACAGCTCAAATGTCCATTATCGTGGGAATGGACAAAATCCGGTATGCAATAGAACACTCACTACCCGGCAATAAAAAAGAATGCACTGTTGATTCACGCAACCACATGGCTGAATATAAAAATAATTAGGTAAAATGAAAGAAGTCTGACAAAAGTCTGACAGCGTATACTGTCTCATTCTATTGATATGAAATTTTATAAAATGCAAACTATTCTATAGTGACAGGAAGCTGACTGACGGTTGCCTAGGCATTGGAGAACAACGAGGAAGAAAGGGAGGATTTGCAAGGGGTACAGGAAACTTTGGGAGGTGATGAATTTATTCATTATCTTGTTTGTGGTACTGATTTAACAGATGCATACAGATGACAAAACACATCCAATTGTTCATTTTAAGTATGCGCAGTTTACTGTATATTTTTGCGCGTACCCTCAATGACGCTATGTCAATACAAGTTCCACACTTCACCTTCTGGTTTCACTCACTCTCTGCTGCCCCCATGCTCTGATCCGAGAGTTAAGGCTGGAGCTGCTGCTGACTCACCGTGGCAACAACTGCATTTATCTGGACTCTTTGTCGCTGTGAGTCTAATCTCTCCTATTAGAGTATAAGGTCCTGGAAGGCAAATCCTGTACTTAGATGCCCCCAAGGCTGAGCCTGCTTTAAGAACAGTACCTGCTCTCTGGCTGGCCTCCTTACTGGCAACTCTGATCTCTATTAAGTCTGTCTTGAGTTAAGACTATGTAGGCAGAAGCCATCCTGGTCCCGCTCTTGGCAACTGGCCCCTAGCCCTGCCAGCAAGGCCTGTCTCTTGCTCAGAGTCCCTGAGCCCACCCCTGGCCATGTCACTGAAAGACTCACGTGCCTTTTGTCATATGTGTCTGTGTTTCTCCAGAGGGCTTCTCTTGGCTTTCCCAGAAGGCTCTTTCATTGTTTTCCAAAGAGTGGCCTGAGGAGCAACCCTGATCTGATTTGTCTGGGAGTGAAGCATGAAGGTTAAAAATTAAAGCTGGTATCACCGAACCAATGTCAACCCCCACCTTGGTAATTGACCCAAATGGGCTGGTGGAATCTGACGAGAGCAGACTCTGGATAAGCAGAGAGATGTCTCAGACCTGTCCCTCTCCCCAAGGGAGGTGGCCTGCAGGTCAGGCACACTCGGGGGCCTTCTCTCTGCAGCAGTAACCGAGTCAGGGAGACAGGGAATTCCACGAGGAAGAGACACGGGAGCACAGTTTCCCCAGCTATCTTGTTGAAATACTGAAAATCTGATCCTCGCGCCCAAACTGATTTCAGTGTACAGTCTCATCGTAATTCTCAAATATAAAAGCAACATAAAATGAAATGGTACATGCAAAAGAAGTCCTCACAAACGTGATGTGCTGTGTGGGATGGAGTTACTAGTCAGCACTAACGTCTGATTTATACAAAGATGCCCGATCCAGGCGGCCCCCACTTTCCTGTTCTGCAGCTTGATCAGGCATAAGTTGCCTGCAGCTCTCTGAGAGCCTAGAGGGAATTCCACGTGATTCAGACACAGCAGTTCACGGCGTGAGGGAGATCCAGGTGGGCTCTGACGCCATGCTTCGTCCATGGGCTGGCTCGGGAAGACCGAGCATTGCGGGTCAGCACACACTCATTCTTTGTGGGGATCGAGGTCCTTTAAAAACTGGAGCAGTGATCACACGCCCTGCTAAAACCTGAGCTGCTGTGAGGCTCTACTTCCCCTCCCCTGCTCTCTCCTCTGTGGGCTGCCACCTGCTCCACCACTGTGCCCCACAGTTCACTAGTGCAGACCTCAGACGCCTTAACGTGGAGAACTGTAGACGCCTGCCCCTGCTAGGGCAGCCCATCGAGCGGAAGCAGCAGAAATACCTCCTGTGAGCTCTGTCCAGCAGTAGATACTCAAAGTATGCTGCCTATTTAAACGTTAACAGCCCTGTAAATTAGCAGTTATTAGTCCCATTTGACAGCTGAGCAAGTTGAGGACTAAAGAGGCTGCTGGTGATTCTCAGACATGCATCTGAATCACTTAGAAATCTCGCCAAATGCAGATCCTGGTCTGACCTAAGATTCTGCATTTCTAACCTGTTTCTAGGTGACTAGCAAGAAGCTACCTAGGTTCCTGTTTAATCAGCCAGGAGAGGCAGAGCTGGGGTTGAAACTAGTCCTGTGAACTCCAAGGCCTGCGCCCGTCTCCTCGCCAGGCATCCTGGGGAATTCTGTATGTGATGAATCAGGACGTGGTGCGGCCTTTGAGGAGTCCCAGCCTGGCCAGGGATGCGGACACCTCCACCAAGCAATCAAACGTGCTAAGTGCTGCATTAAAGGTGAGACAAACCCCTGTGGGCACCAAGGGATGAGGAGGGAGGGAGGGATTCCTCCCATCTGGGAGAGAAGGGGTCAGGGAAGACCTCAGAGAGTTTCACTTTTAAGGCGGAGTAGAATTCAGCCTCCAGAGAAGGAGAGAGCTGGCATCACAGGACATTTCTGTCTGAAAGGGCAGCCCAGGCAAAGGCCCAAAGCTGAGACAGTGAGTGCCACGTTCCAGAACGGGGAGAAGTCTCGTGGGGCTCAAGTGTGTCCTCGGCTCCCACATGCACAGTGCTCTGCTTTTGCTTGCAATGCCTGCTGTCCTCCAGTCCCAAGTCCCTGGTTCCCTGTGCCCGAGTAAGTAGGTCAGGAGGGAGGGGCAGGGAGCCAGGTGCTGGAGGGCTCAGGATATGCCTGTCTTCTTTCTGCCTGGCTGTCACCTACTCTGGCCTCTCCCCTCCTCCTCCCGGACCTGGTGAGACAGAGGGCAGGAGGGGGGCTGATGATGCCCAGATACTCTCTGCCCTGGCTGCTCCCCAGCACACCTGTCTGGGGGCTCTGAGGACCAGGGGGAGGAAGCCCCTAGTCCAGTCTGCGTGACAGTCACTTGGAGGACTTTGAAACATACAGAGCATCTCCCTGGCATCTCCCCAGAGCTTCTGCTTCAGTGGGTCTAGGGGTGAGGCCCTGATGCCCCAGGAGATTCAGATGTGTAGCCAGGGTTGAGAAACCCAGATAGGCAGAGGACCCATGAGGTTTCTGGGTAAAATCAGTATTTCATACATTGCTGCAGCTGAGAAAAACAAGCCATGCTTCTTTTCTAATGTGAAGAACTGTAGTGAAATGTGTAAGAGGAGAACACTCAAACCATGTGCAGTCAACATTTACTAAGATCAAATGTTGGTTTAAATAATATTTATGTGTTGTATAACATGATTATGCAGCTATGGAAGAATATTTGAAAGTTTTCAAAAAAAGTGTAAGGAAGAAAATAAAAGTCTGACCACCCAGAGATAATCATCCTTATGGTAGATGTCTTTCTAGTCTTTTTCTGGGCATATTCCTAATAAACACACATGCATCTATCAATATGGCATCACATTGCCTATACAACGCTCATTCCTTGACATTGTGCTTCATGTTTATTTTATTGTTTATTGTTCCCTCCACTTCACCAAAGAAATCCCTATAGGCTGGAACTTTGTCTAGTTTGATCCCCTCCTTCTCCCCAGTGTCTAGGCTGTCTGGCACACAGTAGGCACTCCATAATTTTGTGTTCAATATTGACAATATTAACTGTTTAAAGTCAAAGACATCAAGGTGAAACTTGGGTCCAATCCCAGTTCTGCTACTTACTTGGACAAATTACCAAAACCTGCTAGCCCTCAGTCTCCCTCAGCCGTCCAATAGGTGCAAGAAGAAAAGTGACCTGAAATGGCTTCTATAAAAATGCTTAGTATAGAGCCTGGCACATAGTCAGTCCTCAGTAAAATGCTAAAATTATATTATATATTTTATATTAGGCAAATCCTCTTGGAAGTTTGAAGGCACAGGTCACAAAGTCTGTTGGCGAGGAGGGAGGATATTTCATATCTTAAAGACACACGGAGCTGAGAAAAAGAAGCACTGAACCTCAACTGACCTTATATGCAAAGTTCTGTTTTAGAAGATTGCATTAGTCTGGGTTTCCTAGAGAAACAGAACCACAGGACACTAACTATCTACACACACACACACACACACACACACACACACACACACATGCACACACACAAGGAGATTTATTATGGTGGGAATTGGCTCACGGGATTCTGATGATCAGGAAGTCTCCCGACCTGCTGCCTGGAAGCTGCAGGACCAGGAAACTGGTGGAACAGCCGGAATCTACAGGCCTGACAACCAGGGGAAACAACAGTGTAACTCCCAGCTGGAGTCCACAGCTCTGAGTGCCAGGGAAGCCAATGCTGAAGCCCCAGGTAGAGTCCGAAGGCCCAAGGACCAGATACACCAATGTTCCCGGGCAGAAGATGAATGTTCAGCTCAAACAGGAAGCAAATCCAGCCTTCCTTGCCTTTTTGTTCCATTCAGCCCCTCCTCAACTGCCTGGATGATGTCCACCCATGTGGGGGAAGGGGGGAAATTATTTAGGTTATAAATTCAAATGCTAATTTCTTCCAGAAACAGGAACACTCAGAAATAATGTTTTATCAGCTATCAGAGCATACCCTTAGCCCAATCAAGTTGACACATAAAATTAACCATCACAAAGACAAAAAAAAATTTAAAAAGCAAATTAAGAATATCTTGCTTCGTTAATTATCCTAAAGTGCTTTCAAGACATGTAAAAAAATGCCTTGGTTAACGATCCGTAAAAAGTTGAATGTCATTCTTTTCATCCCCAAATCCTCATTTGGAGGACAGAATGGTGACATGGCAATGATTTGGCGATGCCTTCTTCTCCGGATTCCTTAGGACAGAGCACTGCCGGTCACAGCGCAGTGGTCCCTGCAGCTAAGACAGAGACTTTGTGCCAGGCTCTGGGGGACGCTGACTGGATCCTATGTCACCTTTTGGTTGTTGCCACTTGTCTTTAATTACATTATGATAAGAGGACCATAATAGAAGCTTACCGAGCAGAAAGAATTCCTCCAGCATCTAGGACAGAGCCTTCCACAGAGTAAGCTAGACACTCAATAAATGCTTGTCGAATGGAAGATTTTCTCCTATTTATTATATAAAATGTTCACTGAAAAAAAAAACATGCATACTGATTTTATGTGATTGGATTTCTTTTTACTAAATGCTATTTTATTTTATGAACACAAATTATTGGCCTTATGTGAGTATTAACTTCTCTATTTTGCCCTGTACTTGATATGCTCTCTCACACGTGTGCCTTACTTCTTTTCACTAAATGCTGTTTTACTAAATGCTATTTTATTTTATGAACACAAGTTATTGGCCTTACATGAGTGTCAACTTCTCTATTTTTCCCTGCACTCGACACGCTCTCTCACACGTGTGCCTTTCTTCCTCTGAAGTGCCCAAAACCCTTGTCCCGGAAAGCAGGAAGGACTGCATTTTCCTCATGGCTGATCTGGAGTGGTTCTTGCCTCTAGTTTACCTGGAAAAACTTTTGATATATAACTCTTACTTTTGGCCATGGTTGCCCTATAGTAATGATCACTCTGATATATTATCACTGGCAAGTGTGGAGGTCGTGACCTCAAAGAGATACAGAAACCATAGCAGACAGATGGGACACGTTGGTGGCAGTGACCACCTGAGCTGAACTGTCAGTGATGTAACCTGCTTTTGTGGAAGCCAGAACACCACAGTGGTAACAGATATGAGCTTTTGAGCCAGACGGACAATTGCTTTTCTAAGACTTTGGACAAGTCATTAATTGCCCTAAGCCTTACAAGGCAATGGCATGAGTGCTGAACATCTAGGGTCATTGCAAAGATTAAATGGTTTGCTAGTATTTTACTGAGGAATTTTGCATCTATATTCATAAGGGATATCTGTCTTTGGTTTTTGCTGTTTTTGTTGTTGTCGTGTCCTCACCTGGCTTTGGTATCAAGGTGACACTGGCTTCATTGATTGAATTAGGGAGAATTTTGTCCTTCTCAATGCTATGGAATAGTTTCTTCTCAACGCTATGGAATAAATCTGCCATCAGGTGGGACGTGGCCAAATCTGACTCTTCTCTCGGGATGGACACCTGTTTACTAAATGCCCAGAGACTGATTTATACCACCTCCTTTTTGTGCACTCTCTAATAAATGGGAACTGATCGATGGGCACACGCATACACAGAGGAAAGTACAAGTCACTAGAAATCAAGCAGGGGGAGGGGAGAGGAGGAAAAGGGCAAAAACACTCTATGCACTCTATTTGGGTGATAGGCATATTTATATCCCTGACTCAAGCCATGTATCAAAAAATCTGCACCCCCTTAATATTTTGAAAGAAAAAAGGAGAACAAGATTAAGTGGGATAACACACAGCAAGGCCACGCAGGTCTGCACACTGGAACATTCAAATCGAGACTACAAGTTGAAGCAGCTATAACCGGGGTTTATTCTTGATATAAAGACAGCACAAAGTTTTTCAAATGGGCTCTGAAGACACGTTACCTTTTTATTTCTTCCTTTTTTTCCCAGCTGATCGGTAGGGATGCCAAGCTCAGAATAATGCGATACAAAGGCAAGGGCTTGGCCCCGAGTGGAAAACACTCCCTCCTTTGGGCACCGCCCTCCAAGACAGCAGTCAGAGCCCCTTCCATGTTCTCCCTACCCCCACTTTATCCATCATTCCCACTGAACCCCAAGGTTTCTGGAGAAAGAGGAAAACAAAGCCCTGAATAATATTTCATCTAAGGTGAAAATAGGTTCCTGGGATGAAACTGGTAAGATGGTATTTTTTTCATCATAGGTTTTCATCATAGGAACGCTTTACAGATTCAATGTAAGAATAAATTTAGATCATAACATTCAAGAGCTAAGTGGCAACGCAGCTACTAAATTGAATAAAAATCCAACATCAGGGCACCTTCGATGAATGCGGCCTTTGTGCAAGCTGCTTTTTATCATTTGCTTGCTCATTTCTTTCAATGCAGAATTGCCTTCAGGGTGAGTTTTGAATCGTTTTTCCTCCCCTGTATGAATGTTTCAAAAGCAAGCTTGGGGTGAGGAAGAGATGCAGATGGAGTGGGTGTTTGCTGGAAGGAGGCTGCTGATGAGACTGGGGAAATCTGCCATGAGGTGGGACGTGGCCAAACCTGACTCTTCTCTCGGGATGGACACCTGTTTACTAAATGCCCAGAGACTGATTTATAAATCGTAGCACCAAATTATAACTTTCTAGTGAAAATGAGAAATGCTAAGGGGACCATGCATGTTCCTTTTTTGACCTGCACCCGTCCCCCATGCACTCTCCCTTCACATGAGGGCCAGTGATAATCAGAAAGAGGCCACCTGAACAGGCCATCAGAACAATTCATTCATTCAACAACCGCTGGTGGAACAGCTGCTATGATCTGGCTTCAGGTGAGGCACTGGGAACAACAAACTAATCATACATCACTCTAGCTATGGTATAAGCCACAGTCTACTGAAGGACATAACAGGTAGATAGGTAAGTATGAAATGAGGCAGAACTTGATAATACAATCTTGATAATACACTTACAGGAAGCGATGCATTGGGAGCCCAGAGCAAAGGCATATATGCCAACCTGAGGAGCCAGGTTGGAGGGGAATTGGGAAAAACTTAGAGGTGGTGATCCTGGAGCTGAGAGCTGAAGGATGGCTAAAAGGTAGCAGATGAGGAAGGACAGGACTGGGCACGGGGACTGGGCAGCAGCAAAGAGTGTCCTATGATGCCTAATTCTGTTAGCTCATAAGCCATACACCTTTCTCCCTGCAGGGATTGTTGAAGCTGGATGTTATTTCCATACTAGGGATGGAGTTTCTTCAGTGACCAGCCCAGGTGTCCTTAGGCACCTTTTTCTCTGGAGTTTGCTAGAATGGATGTCAGTATCTCCCTTGGCGAGTATTTCATTGTGTAATATGCTCTTGTTGAAAAATCAAACCAATCTCGCTGGCCTAGAATATATTCTGTCTTCTATTTTGTACATATCTACCCTGAGCCACTGTGTTTTGGTGTTTGCTCATTTCTCCAAGGGCTGTTAGATATGTGATATGGCCAAGTTTTGTTGAGGGGACATAACCCTTGATGCGAGACCTGCAGATTACCTATACGATGATTTCTTTTTTGGCGGCTACCATACCTTCCCTGCATTTGCTCACGGGAAAACTGATCATACAGCTGTCCTGTACCATGTGGTACAGATAAGGTGGTGAGGAAAAGGCAGACATAGCCTTGTGGAATCCACAGTCTAGTGAGGGAGACAGATCATAATCAGGTAGTCAAGGATTTGAATGGAAGATTAAAACTGTGCTAATGTAATATAAATAAAAGAGAGAGCGGGAGGGAGGGAGAGAGAAAGAGAGAGAGAGAAAACTAAAATATAAGGAGGGGAGGAATTTTCCATGTGTAGGAAAGGGATTAGTTCAGTCTAGGTGGGGTGAGTAGAGCCAACTCACAATCAGGTAGTACAGTGGTTACAGTTTTGTAAGAACTGAAAAAGAAGACAGAGCCCAAATTAAAATAAGCTTTTAAATCTCAGGCTCAGGTAGAATATTCTGGACTTGCAGCCATATCCATTAGTATCTTGTGCCTTACGCCAGTGACTTCAGCTGGCAGAAGTAGCGAATCTGCTCTCCTTGCTTGGGGAAGTGCTTTTGTACCCTGGGAAATTTGGAAATAAGTTGACAGTTGGTAAAATATGGAAACCAGACCAATAGTATTAACATTTTGTATCCAGCTTTGAAGGGTTTTACAATCATTATAATTTGTGTGTATGTGCGTGTTGTTGGTGGCAATGCTTCCCAACCTTCACTGTGTCATGGAACAAGTATGTTTCAAAGAAATCCTGGGGTCACTAACGGGAAGGATTCGGAGCCCTGTGTGAGGCTGTTCTTGGCAGGACCCCACCAGCTCATCGACTCCGGCCACCGCACACCCCATGAAGGCTGAGGCACGCTGGCAGCTAAATGTCCGCTTGATGTGTATGAAACGGTTAACTCGTCTGACCCATCAGACTTGTTGATTTTGATTTTGATTTTAAATGTTTAACTGATAATACACTTGTGATTTTAATTTGAAATGTCCAGGTAATTTGATTGATTGTATCTGTAAACACTGCTTATCTGATAATCTGATCTATTAGGTCTAACACCTAAGATTAATTCGTTTTGAAAGTAGTATTTCAGAGCCTAAGGAAATCGTGTCTCAGTTGTATGTCGGCCTACAACTCTGTGTGCCCTGGGAGAATTAGAGCCATTACGTTTGTGACTGTAATTGGAACTATCTAAGGACAGATTAGTTAAGAAAGTTAAATTAAATGTTATAGAGAATTTAACTTATTAAATTTATAATTAACTATTAATCAAATTATATTAATCAAATTATTCTAAGCAAATAAATTAAGTCTTTTGTATACAGAAAATAGCTAGATTTATAAATAAAAGAACATAATTCATCAATTGAGATTAATGCTTAAGAAAAGCTAGTTTTTAGAAATTCCAATTTTGATAACTTTAGTATAAATTAAAATATGTTGTAGTAAATAGCTCATTGAATGTGTAAAATCTACCCACATATGACATAAAACTTAACTGACAATAAGAAGACAAGGGCATGATTAGTAAGAATACATAATAACAAAACTGATTTGATCTATACGGCCAGGAATGACTTTCCCAGAGGAAGTGAATTTAGCCTGGATCTGAAGATTAGGAGAAAACTAGGTCCACTGAGAAAATGGGAGAAGAGTGTTCCAAGTACTAAAGAAGAAAGAGGAGGAGGAAGAGGAGGAGAAGCAGAGGGAGAAGGAAGAGGAAGAGGAGGAGGAAGAACCAGGTCAGGGGCATGTGTAAAGGCCCCGGGGTAGCCTTAGGCATTGGGGGATATGGAGAAGTTCAGCCAGTGAGAGCACAGAGAACAAGGGGGGAGCAGACAGCTGGGGCCCCAAGTGTGCTCACACCTTCTTTAGTTTTCTGCATGGGAGCCCTTTCTTTAGAGAGGCTTCCCCTACCTCCTTTCTCCAATTACTCTTTGCTGGTTACTTCTTAACCCCTTATATGCTGCATAATATTTCCTCATAATATTTACCACCCCCTGAAAATAAATATCTATTTTCTATACTTTTTAATTGTTGATCTCTCCCACTAGCATATTCCATGGCTCCACAGGTGCAGGGGCTTTGTTTGTTTTGATTACCACAGTATCCATGGTGCTTTGAATGGTGTTCGCACTCAATATGTATTTCTTAAAGGAATGAATCGGTCAATTAATCCATGAATAAATTCAAGAAGGGTTTGAGGGCCATGTTAAAGATTTTGGTCTTCAGCCTAAGAGCAGGCAGGAAACATGGTGATAAGGTGCTGTGTAAAGTGTGTGAGGTCTTCCATTATCAATAATAGCTAATATAGTAATATTATCAATCATAGATAATTAAAGCTGATAATTAGCCCCACTTCTTTCAAGACCCTGCTAATATTCCACTGTCTCTGTGGAAACCCAGGCCTGACCACGTGCCCATGAACTTTATTCTAGTTTCTGAATCCCTGCGGGATATATCATCTGGACTGCATGATCCGTGTACCATCATGGATTATTCCCCAGGAAATGTTATGTGTGCGATCCCTGTCCCTTCCTCTAGGAAGTCTTTCACGATACCCTCATGTCACCTCTGGTGTACACAGATGAGCTCTGTGCTTCCCTGTTTACCCTGTGCCCTTCTCTCAACTGCAGCAAGTAATATTAATTATAAATTCTAATTTATATGTAAATGCCTTCCCTATTATATTGTGTCTTTTTGAGGGCCAAAACCGTGCCTTATCATCTCTCCATTTCCAGGAGTGACACAGATGGGATGCTCATGAACTGAGCTGACCCACGCTCAGATGACGAGTTCCTGGAGAGTGGATGCCGCTCTTGTGCTCTCTCCTGGCCGCTCTCCAGCGAGACTGAGTGCACAGGTACACGATGCTTTCTATTTAATGATGCCTCTCACTAGTCTAAGTAAGGTGGGAGGTTAATAAATGAGGCAAGAAAAAATTTTCCATATCAAAATAACTTTGAGGAAATCTTAACAGATTGAATGGGTATTGCAGGACTTTCCAGAATCTTTTATATGATAATATTAGTTATGGCTTCAAGTGGGATAGATATAATTGGAACTCAGCACACTTTCCATGGTGGGGGTGGGCAGTGGGGTATTGTTTCCATGTTATACCTCTTTAGTAACACACCAGGGACCAGCATGTCCACGCCCACCAGGAAAATGGCTCAGATCTGCCGAGTCATCATTGGCCCCTGACCTGTAAAATCAAGTGGCTCTAATTTGTACAATCCTCTGACCTGCAGGTGTGATATATGGGAATGCTGTGGTTTACATACATATATCCCATCCTTTGTTTCCTTCATAGTTCTGCCTCCCTCCCCCTCTCTCTCCCTCTGTGTCTCTTTCTTTCTTGGCTTTTAAATTTGTTAATTCACTTGTTGTGAATTAACAATTACACCCAATTTACATACATGAGGGAAGTAAATTTGTCTGTGATTTTCACCACCAAAATTCCAGTGCCGAGAATGTTGCCTGGTGTAAGCTAAATCCTTGATAAATATTTAGCAATGGGAGACCTGTCTTCTTTGATAGTGCGAAGTTAAAATAAATACCGATTAGACGTCAGGCACAACTGATCTGTTTGCTGAACTGACCCATTATTTGGTTTTATAATGAAGATCATCCGGTTGTTTAGACACACAGCGTACCAGTGGTGTGAGCACCAAATCAATGCCTAGATGGATTTTATCCGCCAAGAAAGGGAAATCCCCAAAGCAATTTGTGGGCATGAAAGACAAGCTCAGTGGATTGATCCAGAGGCCTTGCTCCAGGAGCCGGCTGCTCTTGCACAAACATAAAGGTATTTTTTAACGGAGACATAGAGCTGTGATTGAAGGGCTCACAAACACCATGGGGAATTCCTATTTCCATTGAATTTCTTTTTCCAGTTTCAAGTTGCATTTTGGGCTTTTTGTAAGATGATTGATGGTCAATCTCTATTTCTGTTGTTGGTAAGTCATGGAGTATTTGTATTTGTCATTATAACTCAAGACTAAAGCCAAGTCAATCAGGAAATGAAAACACAGTATGTGATGATGTTCATGTTCCATCATGTTGCAATAAAACAGATAAGGTTCCAGGGACAGATTCCCTTGCTCTTTTAAGAGATTTTTCCTAACCTGTGACTGTAAATGACAGCATCTATCCTGACATCTCAGGAAACCAGCCAAAGTAATTTCTTTTTGTGTCCCTTGTTACGATGGTTTGAATGGTCACGTATTGAAACACATACGACCTAGATTAAAGGAAATGGTGGCATTATACTGCAATGCCAGAGAAGCACTTATTGCAAACAAGGACATTTACTAGAAAATGCCTATCTTAGAATTCTCCTTGGCAGGAAAGAAAATGATATAAGATCTTCTGCCAGAGTCTTTTCCTTTTTTAATATCACAAAGGGAGAGAGCTTTCTTTCTAAGAAAGCATATTTCTAAATAATACCTCTAGAAAATTTACTTTTTCACATAATCATATATAGATATTTTACCTTTGGGCCTCTTAAGGTCTATTGACTTTTTTGAATTTTTTAATTGGCTCCATACAGTGAAGTTTCTATTGCTGCGACGTGAGTCATGGCAATGGCAGGACAGGGCTCAGAGAAGGCCAGCTGTGGCCACCACAGCCAGTGCCCATCGGCCAGGGAAGGGAGCTCTTCATTTTTCTGATGTAAAGTTTAACATGCAGAGGGAAATCTTTTTCCCTTACTTCTCAGTTATTTGGGGATTGGAAGGAGTCCCAAGGAGCAAAATTTTATATATTCAAAATCCATGTTTTCTAAATTATATTCAAGTTTATATTTAATAGATCACAAAAAAGGGGAAAAAAAGTAATTTAGTCATTTTAAGTAGAAGACTATGAGGGGTGGAAAAATTTTGAAATCTAGGTAATAATACATGACACAAATCAGAAGCACTCTTGACACTGTGTGCTACAGTGGGGCTGACCCACCCTATGTTCCATGACCAGGCCCTGGTTGAGACAAGCCGGTCAGGGTCTCCTCTCTCTGTGACCATCATGCTTAGTTCAGGGCAGACACGTGACCAAATCTGAGCCAACGAGAGAACGAGCATATGCAGATGTGTGCAGGAACAACCAGAGCTGTCCCTCCTCTTCCCTTGGACAATGCAGTTTAAGGCCATGAGCTTGCAACTGGTGGCAGCTGTTCATGACAAAGAGAAGAAGGCTGGGAATGGGGCCGGGAGCAATGCGTGAAGCCTGAGGATGAAGCCCATACCACAAAAGACAGAGCAAAAAGAAAAACCAGGTTCTCATTACAATGTATGTGTTATTGGATCAAGCATTTCCTAAACACAGAAATATTTCTCAATTTTCGATTTTTTGAGCCAAGAAATGCCCTTCTACCTCTAATTTTGCTTGAGGTTTTTTGTTGGTGTTGTTCTCTCTCTTTCTTCTCTGTAGCATCCAAAAAAATCCCTAACTGATGGGCAAGCAGTCTCTGACATTATATAATTTGCCTCTATTTACTGCCTGAGAATGTTCACTCCAAGTGTCAACAATTTATGTAAAGCAAATACCTAACAGCAATATTTTCTAGGCATCATTCACTGTGGATATTTGCAATATCAGCCTATACTTGGAAATATGACATGTGAATATCCATCAAATCTATCAGATCATAATGACTTCTGCATAATGCTATATTCTAATGAGGGTTTATATTAAAACATGAAGCTCATCAGTTAAGATAATTACATTCACAGTACTGCTGGTTGATAATACATTTGCACAAGGCAAAATCTTAAAGCACCATTACTATGAAATCATTTATATAAAGTACTTATCACAACTCAGTCTCATTTTTAATTTAGTGACTCATTTTTCATGCAAGCATTTGGGCCCTGTGGAATAGTTGAGCCCTTAGGGTCTCCTCAGAAGGAATCTCAGTTCAGAGTTTGAGCAGCCACTACCAGATACCAGGGTGCTAGCCAGGGGCATGTGAAGCAAAGAGAGACGATGCACTTGCAAAGCAGCTGCCCTTGCTAATGCCCAGATGCCACATTTTGCACACTGCATTTTTATCCTCATTTCTAACTTCTAGGCCCTACGGTTGTGTCATGGGCAGAATCAGGGATGCTCGGTGGGACAAAGAGGATTTTCAAAACCATCCATCCTCACTTGCACGCTCTAAAACTACATCCCAAAACATCTCTCCAACCTTCCCAATACTTTTACCAGCAGAGACTCACTCCTGAAAACCAGAAATTCTTATCTTTAGAAGACCTTGTTTTCTCTTTGCCTCTTTTCCATTTTCCTTTGCCCTTTGCAAATGGTAAATGACAGGGGGTTTACAGAATCTATGAGTGATTTATCATACAGATTCAACTTGATGCTAAAATTCTGGAAGTGTCTCTCTCTTCCATTGTGTCTAAGCCCCTCTGAACCTTAACAAAGAGCTTTCTGTGGATATGGTCAGAGGAGGAATATAGCATTCCTCTGTCTCGGTAGCTAGTGGTATTTTCTAACTCCAATGTTACATAGAAGTCTAAGTTTTTTTCCTTCAAAGGGACATTTGCTTTGCCCCTTCATCTCTATGGCTACAGCAGCTACAGTGAGAAACTGCTGTTTTAATGGAGGCCAAAGACAACAGAACAGCATCTTTAACCTGACAAATGAAAATAAAATGTTATGTATATATTTATTAATTAACAATATATATAGAAACACATATATTTATGTATTTTGATATTGCTTTAAAATACTATTTACCTGTTAACATATTTTATATATATAGTTTAATTTCTTAAGGACTATTAACTTTTTTTCATTTAAAAAATTTCAATAAAAGATAGTTGACTGCTTTAAAGCCAAACTAATAACAATGTATTATGGGATTTATAGCAGGTACAGAAGAAAAATATATGACAAACAGAGCACAAAGTTCAGGATGGGCTATATAGAATTATAATGTTACAACATTATTAGTATGTCTACCAGCAGCATATTATTTGAAGATAGCTATGAAAAGTTACAGATAGCAATCTCTAAAAGTATAAGTAAGATGTCAATAAAGAATATAAGACTGAGTACTAAAAATATGCCTGATTTATTCAAAAAAATATGCCTGATTTATTCAAAAGAACGCAGGAAAGGAGAAACTAAGGAACTAAGAATTTTTGGGACATTCTTGTGGGCTGAATTATATCCCCTTCCCAAGTTAATATGTTGAAGTCCTAAGTGCCAGTACCTCAGAATGTGACTGTATTTAGAGACGGGGTCTTTAAAGAGGTAATTAAGTTAAAATGAAGTCATTAGGGTGGGCTCTAATCCAATATGGCTCGTGTCCTAATAGGAAGAGGCAATTTGGACACAGATAGGTACAGAGGGAGACCATGTGAAGACACAGGGAGAAGACAGCCATCTATAAGCTAAGGAGAAAGGCCTGGAACAGATCCTTTCCTCATAGCCTTGAGAAGGAATCAACTCTGCTGACACCTTGGTCTCATACATTCAGCATCCAGAACTATGGGAAAATAAAATTCTATTGTTTTAAGTACCACAGTCCATATTATTTTGTTATGGCAGTCCTAGCAAACTAATACAGACATATAGAAAACAAATACCAAAGCACTAAACTTAAAATCTAACTATACTAATACTTAGGATGTTAATGGATTAACACTACATGTAAAAAGCAGAGTTTGTAAAAACTGGCTAAAATAGCAAGACCCAATTATATGCTATTTACAAGAAATATCCTTTAAACATAAAGAGACAGGTTGTAAAAAAAAAGGGGTCAAAAAAGATATACCATGCATACACAAGATGTAATAAAGCTGATGTATTCATAGTATATCAGACAAAGTAGACTTCAGAACAAGTAAAGTTGGAGAAAAACAAGGACATTTCATAATCATTAGAAGGGTAATTCAATAACAAAACATAACCATCATAATACGCATGCAACTTACATGGATCAATTGTGCTTGTATTATTCTGGTAATAAAAAAAATGGAAAATAAAGTTATAACAGCAACCAAAATATCAAACACCCTAGGAAAAAAAAAACCTAATTAAAGTTGTATAAGATTTCTACACTGAAAATTACAAAACAAAGAAATTAAATAAGATCCAATTAAATGGAGAGATATATAATTTTCATGAGTTGAATGCCTCAAAATTGTCAAGGTGCCTATTCTCTCCAAATATAAAAAGCCCAGCAGGATTTGTTGAGGAAAATGGAAAGTTGATACTAAAATTTATATGGAAATTCAAAAGATCTAAAAAAATGAAAAACAGTCTTCAAAATGAAGAACAAAGTTGAAGACAGCAGTTGAATTTACATTTTATGATCTCAAAATAAAGCTACAGTAATCAAAACAGTGTGGTATTGGAGTAAAATACATATAGATCAATGGAAAAGAATGTGAATCCAGATATAGACCCACACATATATGAACAAGTGAACTTCCATGCACAAAGTCCATGAAGAAAGAAAAGCACTTTCAACAAACGGTGCTAAAATAACTGCATATTCATATGGAATAAAAAGAAACCTCAGCCTCTCTTTCATGCCGCATGTAAAATTAATTCAAATTATATATCTAAATGTAAAAGCTTAAAAATGTAAAGTTTCTAGAAGAAAACAGAGAAAAGAATATCTTGTGACTTTGAGCAGACAAAAGATTTCTTAGCCAGAACATGCAAAGCACCAATAATAAAGGGGGGGGGGGGAGGTAAACTAGACTTTATAAAATTTAAAAATTTCTGCTCATCAAAAGACCCCACTCACTAGATAAATATAGAAGGCACAGACAAGGAAATAATATTTCCAATATACATATTTGATAAACAACTCATATCCAGAAAAAAGCAACCCAATAAAAAAATGGACAAAAGACCAGAGCAGATACTTCAAAAAAGAAGATAAGCAAATAGTCAACAGATTCTTGATGTCACTGGTCATCATGAAATGCAATTATTATAAAAACCACAAAGAAATACCATTTCATACACACTAAAGCGACTCAAATTTTAAAAGACTGACAATACGAAATGTTGGCCAAGATGATGAACAACTAAATCTTTATGCATTGCTGTTGGAATTTAATATGACACAACAATTTTAGACAATTGTGTTTGCCAGATTGGTATTAAAGTTAAATATATATCTACCCCATGAGCCAGGAATTCCACTCCTAGATATTTACTCAAGAGAAATGAAGTCCACAAAAACATTAGTGCAAGGATTATCCATAATAAACAAAAATTAGGGGAAATAAGGAAAGTCCATTAAAAAGAGAATGGGTAAACAAATTTTATGAAATAAAATACAACTTAGCGATGAAAATCAATAAGAGAACATAAGAGTATGTACCATATTATTTCATTTAAATTAAGTATAAGAACATAAAAAACCTGATACATGGTGATATAAATCAGAAAGTCACTGCCTCTAGTGTTATAGGGGGCAATTAAAAATTGATTGGAAAGGCACAGGAGGAAATTCTCCAAAATAATGCAAATATTCCATATTTTGTTTTGACTGGTGGTTGCACCAATATATACAAATGTCAAGACTTATCAAACTAAATCCTTAAGATTTGTACATTTTAGTGTTTAGAAATTATACCTCAGTTAAAGAAAACTGTTGTTTTCTGGGAAAAGGGTGCCTTGACAAAGCTTTATAATTTAACTAATTTCAAACTTTACCCCTTAAGACTCTACTAAGTCCTAAGGAGATGTGATAAAGAATAATCTCCAGTCTTTGCCATCGATTAGTTTGAAATCCAGCAAAGAAGGCAGCACGTGTACTGGCGCTAGATCTCAACAAACAGAGGTTTATGTCCTGAAAGAGCTAAGCAGATACACAATGGGGACTCAAAGGAGAGGAATAGAATGTAATGCTAGACAGCATGAAAATTAATGAAGCAGATCGGTATGTCTGACACAGAATCTTCCCCAAGGTATATATTAAATGAAAAAGAGAGGGCGAAATGATATGCAGAGGGAACTTCTATTTGCTGGTTTAGACCACTGTCTTTGGAAAGACATTTCAAGAAAATGAAAACAGAAAATGTTTCTGGGCAATACTGAGAGAGTTGGGTGTTGGGGAGATGTATTTTCAATCCATGCCCTCCTGGCATTTAGTTTTGTTACTTTTTACTCTATACAAATATGACTTTTAAAATTAAAGTAAACAGCACTGATCAACAAACAGAAAGATGGAGACGTTATTTCTGGGTGGGGAAGATAAAAACTAGGGGTGGGAGATAAGAAATGGTTTTACGGAAGAATGGGCATTTTGAGCTGGGCTCATAGGATGGCCAGGGGTGGACCTTTGACACAGGGAAAAAGGGAAAAGAATGTGACTGGGATTTCTGCACCTTGAATACTGGAAAATACCACAGCATCTTTCTTTATGTGCCACAAATCCCAGTGAATTCTTCTCTGTAAATCTCAGGGCTAATAAAGAAATGTGTGCTCCTTGAAACAAGCTATCTGTCTTCCTCGGAAACCATTTGTATTCTGAATGAATTGCTCCTTCTGATTGAAATGTTTGCTGTAGGTAACATTTTGTTACTTCTTGGCATCATAGATGCAGGGAAAAAAATAAATCGACCCAGCTGCTCTCAACTTGCCTCTCAACATGCATTCTGCCTCCCCAGGCTTTCTTCAACGGACCACTGCCTGCTGCGCCGACTCCCTCCCCACGGTCTGCAGCCTAGCGGGGAGCCCGAGGGAGGCCCCTCTTCCCTGCAGCCTGCATCTTCCTCCCCAGTAGGAGCCCAGCTTAGGGGACGCCCAATTTCTGCAGATCCATTTCTGCTTAGTTCCCTCAAGACTGTCTCACTTTCTTATGGAATTTCTGTGTTGTATCAGAAAACCATGGACGTTTCGGACATGACCATGGCACCATCTCTGACTTCCTGTACTGATGCAGATTTCTTCCCCCTATTTTTTTTTTTCACTTTTTAAAAAACTTGCTATTATGAAAAATTTCAACAATACACAAAAGTAAAGAGAATGGCATAAGGAAAGCCCTGTCCCTCAGTTTTGCAATTACCTACATTTTGTCACTCTTATTGACTCCTTTTAAAGAAAAATTGTCCTCTTTTAGCTCACACTATGAATGAGAATGTTTTTTTCATTATGAAAATGCCTTGATGGTGGTTCCTGTACAGTGTGTGGTGTCGAGACAGGAGGAACAGCAGGTGCCCTCCCAGCTACGCCGCCTCTAGAACCCATCACTCTACTGTCTCCTTCCACGAGAGCAACTCCTGGCTGTGAGTGAGAACATGTAGTGTTTATCTTTCTGTGCCTGGCTTACTTCACTTAACTTATAATGTCCCCTGAGCTCATTCATGTTGCCTTGAATGACGGAATCTTTTTCTTTTGTTCTTTTCATTCTTTCTGTCCTTTTGGTCCCTCTATAGAGTGGAGAGGTGGGCTCGATTTCTAAGCCCAAGTCACTGTCTTTCCTAGACGTTAGCTTGAGTTATTAACCTCATAGTATTTGATAACACTAGGAACCTGTCAACAACTGGTGTGGTATTTACACATTTTAGGTAATTAACCTAATTGTATTATGTATTGTATTAAAATTAAAAAGGCGGTGTGTGAGTTGTGTAGACAGGGTTCACACTGCAGCCCTACCACATTCTCAGGCAGCAAATAAAACTTTCTGAGATTCACTTTCCTCATCCGTGGAATAGGGATGTTAATAGTATTGATGTCCTAGAATAGTTGTGAGGGTAAAATGAGATAATGCATCTAAAGCTTCCACACATGCCCGGCACACAGTAACTGCTTAATAAATGTTTCAAAGATCTCTCCCCATCTTTCATCACTGCTGGATCTGGTGCCAAACTCAAATGCTTCCATATATGTTTATATTTCTCAAACTCAAACTTTTTAAGAATAGGTTTTCTACAAAAGAATAATGCATGGTATGATTGAATATGATCTAATTCTAAAAGCAGTATTAACAAAATCCTAGATGGGTACATCCCAGCTGTCTAGACAGAGCTCTTTGGAGAGCCAAGAGTCCCAAGGCTTCTGGCTCTGATTTTCCTCATCTGGAAAATGAAATTCCATTTCCATCAAAATTTACAAAGATGCACACACTCCTAAACAGATGGAACTACATTCTCAGGTTACGGTGCTGCGGGTTTATCTTAATAAATGAAGGGATGTGTGCCTTCCCAAGCTTGACATGTAAGGAAGAAGCTGAGGATTAAAAGGGAGACACTGTACGGATTTAAGCAGATTTACTGCAAATCATTTTGGAGTGCATGAGTCGCAGGCCCAAGATTAAGGCAAGTCTCTCTCTCAAGAAGATTTTCTTTGGTAGTAATAGACAGGCAAAGCCTTTTGCTTTTGAAATCATTCTCTAATGAGAAACGGTTTAAACTGGAGAACTTCTCTATACGGTAATTTGGACAGACTCGGGAATACACGGGAAAGGTCATTCAGTAACAGCTAAAGCTGTCGTCTGACGGGACGACATCAGTCGGAGTTAGAACGATCTGTTCATGACCACTGACAGCCATCATGCTAAAACGTGCCCCGGCGCCAACCTGGAACAGGTACTCTCACATTATAGCCTGCCCCGATGCCACCCTCAGCTCTGAACTCTGTCCGCAGCCCTTGAGTGGCTTCTTACTTTTCTTAGGATAAGGCATCACATCCTGAGAATGCCCTGAAAGTTCTTTCATGGTCCACACCCTACTTAACTTCTCTAGTCGTTCTGCCTCCCTCATGCATTCTGGCCACACAAAATGCAGCATGCTTCCACTGCCACAGGGCCTTTGCACACTTTCCTCTCTGCAGGAAATGCCCCAGTAGGCTCCTCTTCATGCTTTAGAGCAGGAGTCCTCAAACTTTTTAAACAACGGGCCAAGTTCACTGTCCCTCAGACCACTGGAGGGCCGGACTATAGTTTTAAAAAAAACTATGAACAAATTCCTATGCACACTGCATATATCCTATTTTGAAGTAAAAAAAAAAACAAACGGGCAAAAACACCCGCATGTGGCCCGCGGGCCGTAGTTTGAGGATGCCTGCCTTAGAGCATAGCTCAAGCGTTCATAGTATTGGCCATCTCCTTCATGACTCTTAAAATTGTATTCAATAACTAATTGTTTAATTAATGTATCAATATTATCTAAGGCCAGGTACAGTGGCTCATGCTTATAATCCTAGCACTTTGGGAGGCTGAGATAGGAGGATTACTTGAGGCCAGGAGTTCGAGACCCTCCTGGGCAACATAGGAAGACCCTGTCACTACAAAAAATTTAAAAAACAGCTAGTCATGGTGGGAAGATTACTTGAGCCTAGGAGTTCCAGGTTATAGTGAGCTATGATCACACCACTGCACTCCAGCCTGGGCAACAGAGTGAGGCACTGTCGCTAAAAAAAAAAAAAAAAAAAAAAAAATTGCCTGTGTTTAGATGCCTCATTAAAATAGAAATCTCATAAAGACAGGCACTGTGTCTGCCATACTGACCATTACATTCCTAAAGTTTGCACAGGGCAGATGTTCAATACATATTCGCTGACTAACTAAATGAGTGGTTTAAACCCTCTATAAATAGCAGAGTTTGGGCTACAAATCCCTAAGTGGAACAAATCCTTGAACTGAAACTTAGGAGTCACTCAGCTCCATGAGAGCTGGCTTCTACAGACTTACTACCTGCGACATGCTGTGCGTGCACGCGCAGGAGTAGCCAGTGAGCTGTGTTCTCGCCCTCTCCGCCGTCCTCTCCTTCCCTGGGCTGCATGTGTGCTGCTAGGTCTCCTGCGGGGTGGCCCTTGATTTCTTCATTTCCTCCATCATGTGCCCCTACTAGTCATGTTTATTTTTCCCAATGCCCTCAGAGGCCGGGACTTGCCTGGAATTTGGTAGTCTCATTGCCACTCGCCACTCATGGCTCTGAGGCTTTTGATTTGATGGCTCTTTTCTTTCAAGTTCTGCCTGCTTCCCTGCCAAGTTACTTAGGAATTGCTATTCATGGACAATTATTCAAAAAATGGATATTCTCTCTCTCTCTCTCTCTCTCTCTGCATAGGGGTACTATTCTTGGTTTTAGAGCCATGAACTTTAGGGCAAAGATGACCTTTTTAAAACCCTGGAATGAGTTTTCAGAGCACCGTGATATTAATATTTTTCATGGAATATGTCAAGGGTCCTTTGAAAAAAACAATCATCATATAGCTGGCTCTTCGAGAGGATGAAAATTGGACAACTACAACTTTAGAAATGAAAGCTGCTTTAAAATAATTGAAAATTTCATGTAGTTTTATCATGTCTGGGAAACCACTACAGGAGGGATCTATTCATCTATGTGTTCATCAACTTAGTGACTGTCTAGTGTGAGCCAGGCACTTACACCTGGCTGGTGAGGGAATGGTGTATGAGGCAGATGGGAGTCCTGCTCCCGTGAGGCATACATTCACAGTGCAAGACATGGAGAGTAAACAGTAAAATACCCATTTATGGCAAGTACAAGGAATCAGGCTATTATGAGTGAGTCACAGTCACTGAGAACCTGCTTTTTACTCCACGGTGAAGAGGGCATGGGTGCTCTGTCTTGGCCCTGCTATTTGCTCTGTCCTGTCATTGCAGTGTTTTCCAAAATATACGTGCAGCTCCTGTGCTGGGTCATTAAATTAACTGAGTTCTTACTAACATTTTAATGAATAAAATAGAATAGAAAATACTAGAGATTATCTTACATGTGATTTTTGTTTCAGATTTAAATGTATGGATATTCTAGGTCTGATGTAAAATATTTCCGACAGCAGGTCATCATCAAAAGCATGTAAAAGCCTGGCTCCTTAGGCCAGAACCTCAGCACTATGTCATCCCCAGGGGACCCTTAGGGACCACTCATTTAATGACAAAACAGGCAGCTGGGTCCTGTAGGTGACAAGAAATAGGTACTTTCAAATTCAGCTCCATTTCAAAGGATCTTCCATTTGTTTATATTCTGGATTAGAAAACATTGTTTGGAAGCATGCTCCAGGAGAACTGAGGATAAGTTACCACTCAGCATGGGCAATTTCATTTATTTATTTAAAAAATTTTTATTATTATAGGCACATAATAGCTGTATCTATTTATGGGGTACATGTGATGTTTTTGTGTGGGCATACAATGTGAATTAATCAAATCAGGGTAATTGGGATATCCATTAGCTCAGGCATTTACAGTTCTTTGTGTTGGGAACATTTCAGTTCCACTCTTCTAGATATTTTAAAGTATACCCTGACTTACTGTTGATTATAGTCACTTTGTTATGCTATCACAGATTCATTCTATGTATCTAACTATATTTTGCACCTATTAATCATCCCCACTTTACCCTCTCTTCCTGTTTCCCTCCCCAGCCTCTGGTCACCATCATTCTATTTTCTGTCTCCATCAATTGTTTTTAATATTTAGCTCCCACATATAAGTGAGAACAAGCAAGATTTATCTTTCTGTGCTTGTCTTACTTCACTTTACATAATGTTCTCCAATTCCATCCATGTTGTTGCAAATGGCAGGATTTCATTCTTTTCTGGCTATATAATATATTCCATTGTATATATGTACCACAATTTCTTTATCCCTTCATCTGTCGATGAACACTTAGGTTGATTCTGAATCTAGGCTGTTGTGAATAGTGCTGCCATAAACATGGGAGTGTAGACTTCTCTGTGATATATTAAATTCCCCTCTTTTGGATGTATACCCAGCAGTGGGATTGCTGGGTCATATGTTAGTTATATTTTTAGTTTTCTGAGGAACCTCCACACTGTTTGCACTAATTTACATTCCAACAGTGTACAAGGGTTCCCCTTTCTCTACATCCTCACCAGTATTCATTATTGCCTGTCTTTGAATAAAAGCCATTTTAACTGGGGTGAGATGATATCTCATTCGAGTTTTTTCATTTTTCTGATGACTAAAGATGTTGAGCATTTTTTCACGTATCTGTTAGCTATCTGTATGTCTTCTTTTGAGAAATGTCTATGCAGATCCTTTGCCAGCATGGGCAACTTTAAAAATGATATTATGGGGTAGGGAACATTAGTAGGCTTTCCTAGTTATAGACACGCCACATGATTATTAACTGACTCCATTCATTCGGTCCTTGTTGGGCACCTATGATGTCCCAGGCACTGTGTTAAATAAATCATGCTGGGTTCTTACTCTCGTCAAGTTCATAGTCTTGCTCTTCACTGTCTAAATCAGTGATCCTCAATCCTGGCAGCACAATAGAATCATCTGGGAGCTTTAACAAAAACTGATGCCCAAACGCTGTTTCCAGAGATTCTGGTTTAATTAGTCTGGAGCAGAACCCAGAATGAGAACTGTTTAAGCTTCCAGATGATTCTCACGCGCAGCCAGGACTGAGAATCAACATCCTGTAATGTTTAATAAGAACCTTGCGAAATTGAATGTTAATTACTTTTGCCTAAAATACCCAAAATATTTTGTCTCAGGGTGATAAAATAAATTCTCCTCACAAAAGTGAGAATTTTTAAACTTCTTTAAAAATGTCAGTAGCTGTGAAACCCTTGACTTATTTTTATCACTCTTCTCTGGCTGAATATTCATTGATAATTAGTCCTTTCATTATTTTTATCTTATATATTTGTATTTTAATTATTAGTTTTGCATCTATTTGTGAGTTTATGAAACTATTTCAATTGCCACTTCCCCTAAATGGTCAATATTAAAGATGGAAATCATCCTTAAATTCCATTTCTATTGTCCATTATCAAATTAAAATTTCAGGCCTTTACATTTTGAGATAAAATATTCAAATTGATAAACACTTGGATACTTATTTAATTTCTGTTATAAATTATATTAAAATTATAATTAAAATTTTAATTATATTAAAATTATTATTAAAATTATAAATTATATTAAAATTATTAAAATTATTAATACATTTAGTCCCACTAATACATTGACTAATACCTCACTCCTCTTTAATTTCCAGTAATAAATCTCCTTATGGTGACTTTATTAGAAATCTAGAAAAAAAAAAAAAACAAATTCTGTTTTATTTGAAGCCTCATCTCCCTCAGCAGCCTTTAGGTTTCACCTTTTCAAGAGTTTTCAACACATCAAAAACGCAGCTCTCATCCCTAACACTATGGTTTTGCCTTCCCTAAAGATAGGATTAAAGAATCTTATTGGAGAACTCTAATCTTCCTTATTTCCTTTTCAAATGAAGCTGAGAAACCCAGCTGAAATATTTGGTGGCATTCTGAGTTTCCAACCAAGTTGAGCTCACTGCCTGTTGATGATATTCTTATTTATTCCATTCCTTGGAGGTATTATATTGAGGACACCTAGAGGTATCCTTTCATCTCTGATTTCTTGATTTGATCCTCAAGACTGCATGTGAGCTATGAAAACAGTCATCCTGACTTGGCAGCTGCTAGCTATGTGGATCTGGCCAAGTCACTTAAATTCTCTGAGCCTCAGTTTTCACATTGGCAAGGTAAGGAGAGAGAGAGATATGCTGTAAGTATTAGACAATGAATATGTACTACTCAGCACGTTGCCTATACAATAAATGTCAGATAGTATTAATATTGAAGTGGTAGCCTTTCTGCATATTAATAATAATCTATCATGTAGGCACAGAGTACTAGCATAACTCAGATATTGAGGATCACTGTAATAAAGCAAATACTGCAATAAAGTGAGTCACAAGCTTTTTTGGTTTCCCAGTACATATAAAAGTTATATTTTTACTATGTTATGGTCTATTGAGTGAGCAATAGCATTATATCTAAAAAAAAAAGTACATACCCTAATTTAAAAATACTTTATTGCCAAAAAGTGCTAAAGATCATCTGAGCCTTTAGGAAGTCATAATCTTTTTTTGCTGGTGGAGGGTTTTGCTTCAGTGTTGAAGCTGCCAACTAATCAGGCTGGAGGTGGCTGAAGGTTGGGGTGGCTATGAAAGTTTCTTAAAGTAAGACAACAATAAAATTTGCCACATCAATTGACTGTTCTTTTCATAAAAGATTTCTCTGAAGCATGTGATACTCCTTGATAGTATTTTACCCACAGTTGAACTTCTTTCCAAATTAGAAATAGAGAAGATTTTTACCACATCTACAGTGACTTCCTCTACTGAAGTCTTGAACCTCTCCAGGTCATCCACTTGGATTGGAATCAACTTCTTCCAAACTCCTATTAAGTTGATATTTTGAGTTTCTCCCATGAATCACAAATGTTCTTCATGGCATCTAGAATGATGAATCCTTTCCAGAAGGTTTTTTGATTTTCTTTGCCCAGATTTATCAGCGGTATCACTCTCTCTGGTAGCTATAGCCTTATGAAATGTATTTCTTAATTAAAAGTACTTGAAAGTCAAAAGGACTCCTTGATCCATAGGCTGCAGAATGGATGTTGGGATAAAAGGCAAGAAAACATCAAATTTCCTTGTGCAAATCCATCAGAGCTGTTGGGTGACCAGGTGTATTGTCAATGAGCAGTAATACTTTGAAAGGATTTTTTTTTTCTGAGCAGTATACCTCAACAGTGAGCTTAAAATATTCAGTAAACCATGCTGTAAACAAGTATGAGGTCATCCAGATTTTGTTGTTCCATTTCTAAAGTACAGGCAGAGTAGATCTAACATAATATTTAAAAGCTTTAGGATTTCTAGAATGGCAAATGAGCATTGGCGTCAACTTAATGTCACCAGCTGCGTTAACCTCTAAGGAGAGACGTTCAGTGCCTTGAAGCTTTGAAGCCAGGCATTGATTTCTCTCTAGCTATGGAAGTTCTGTATTACATCTTCTTCCAAGATAAGCCTATTTTGTCTACATCAAAAACCTACTGCTTATTGTAGCCACCGTCATCAATTATCTTACCTAGATCTTCTAGATAACTTCCTGCAGCTTCTACCTCAGCACTTGCTGCTTCACCTTGCACTTTTATATTACAGAGATAGCACCTTTCCTAAACTCATAAGCCAACCCCTGCTATCTTCAAACTATTCTTCTGCAGCTTTCTCACCTCTCTCAGGCTTCACAGAATTGTAGAGAGTTAGAGCCTTGCTCTAGATTACGCTTTGGCTTAAGATAATGTTGTGGCTGATTGGACCTTCTATTCTGACCACTAAAATTTTCTCCATATCAATAAGGCTGTTTCACTTCATTATCATTTGTGTGTAAATTAGTGTGGCACTTTTAATTTCCTTCAAGAACTTTTTCTTTGCATTCATAAATGGCTAACTGTTGGGTGAAAGAGACCTAGCTTCAGCCTACCTAATGCTCTGACATGCCTTCCTCACTAAATTTACTCATTTCTAGCTTTTGATTTAAAGTAAGACATGCACACTCTTCCTTTCACTTGAACACTTAGAGACCATCGTAAGGTAATTAAATTACCTAATTTCAATATTGATGTGTTTCTAGGAAGAGGGAGGCCCAAGGAAAGAGAGACCGATGGGGGAATGGCTGGTCGGTAGAACACTGAGAACACACATAACACCTATCAATTAAGTTTGCCATCTTATATGGGCACAGTTCACCACTCCCCAAAGCAATTATACCAGTAACATCAAAGACCACTGATCACAGACTGCTATAACAGATATAATAATAAAGAAAAAGTCTGAAATATTATGAGAATTACCAAAATGTTGCAGTGAAACACGAAGTGAGCACATTCTATTGGAAAAATGATGCCAATAGGTTTCCTGGATGCAGGGTTGCCACAAACCTTCCATTTACAAGAAATGCAATATCTGAAAAGTGCGATAAAGCAAATGCTTTTCCATTAGTACCAGAGATAGGAAACACACACACACACACACAAAGTACTGCATGAGTTCCTTTTGCTACCTCTAATCCCAAATTAAGCCTAGAGAACTTTTCCTCAAACTTTTCTCTATTACATATGCATCTCCTTTCTTTCACACTGAGAATCTTGGTTCTCAAAAACAGCAGGGGTGATAGAATGAGAATATTCCACAATTATGTATTTGGATTTTTTTACATACTGTACATGCAACAGTATCAGAATAACAATACTGATACTAATAGTAATATTGGTGACAAGATGATTACTGAAAACATTACAATTATTTTTGCATATGCTTTACATATTCTCCTCCTATATTCACTGGAGTTCTACTCTGTCTGCATTGTCATAGCACACAGTCATTATAAACTATACCCTTTTCTTCTTAGCTCTCACTTAGTTTTAGTTCTACAAATACCTATATACCCACTATTGGTCATTATCTATGTCTCTCTCATCATTTGGTGAAAAATAATTTTAGGAAGACCACAACTTTTTATATTATTTTTAGTCCTTTCCTGAGTTTTGTTACCTCATTTCTGAGTTTTTCTGATTCTGATTTGTATTGTTCTTTAATGTCTTATATCATTTTCCTAATCTTTTAGTTTGTTTTGAAACCATAGGTTACAGTTTTTTGTTTTGAGACCCTATCTTTTTAGGACGCTTTCATTGTCTACAGGATGTCATTCTGCCCCTTATTCTCTTTTCTTATAATAACTTGATGTGGATTTGACCTCTATGCTTTTCTGTTGCTCGTTTTTATGTGTAATTGGTCCCCTGAACTTTTAGAATAAGGCGTGGTTCAGGAAAGCTTTTATAACTTCACAGAGCTCCCTGTTGTTTTGTAATGTTCAAAAATAGGCAGCCTGCTTTCTGAGGTCTCCTGGCTCTGTCCCCCTCCCTGATTTTGTCTTTCCTTGTCCCTGGTGTCTGTGCTGCTCAATTTTGATTCCACTCCCAGCAGTTATTCCTCTGGGTGGGCTGTCCTAGCAGGACATCTGCCTGGCCGGTTTGGGAATTCAGCTCTGGAGCTTTGGCTGACCGCTGCTGCCCTGAGCCACACCTCTTCAGTGCCAGACTCTGGCATTCACCCTATTGTCCCCATTTCAGCTGCCACTCTCAGGTTAGTCTGTGGCACTTTCCGGACTACCTGCTGACTATTTGGGGTTCTCTATTCTCAGCTCTATCAAATGCTTGCCCTTTGTTTCCATCTGTTCTCCACGGATATGCCAATGCCATGGAGACCTTGTGGATGTTGGTATAAGTAGGTCTCGACCTGCTTATATTTTAGGATTTATGGGGATAGCGCCTCAACTAGTTTTGTTGTAAATGTAGTCTATGGTTTTGCCACAGAGTTGCTTTAGTTTTATGTGTGCATTCAGAGAGATTGAGAATCTTTGCTGCCATTACCACCACCTTCCAGAATTCTCCTGAGTAGGTATATTTTCTAATAGGCAAAAAGTTTTAAATTTTTAATCTAGATATCACTTTATTATAAAAGTACTACATGCTCATTGAGGCTATTCAGAAAACCTAGAAAGTATATAGAAAACAATGAAAATGTGCTTTTCATCACCCAAGACATATTGTAACTACTAAGAATTGGGTGTATTTTCTAGCCTATTTTTTTGTGCATAAGTAAAACACATAATGATTATATGTAGTATATAACATTATATATACATCAAGTTATTAATAATACAGAGTTTTATATCTGATGTTTTACAGTTAACGCTAAGTCTTTTCCCTTTGTCCTTATTTGAAAATTTGGCTTTTATACAATCAAGGGGATCCATGTATTAAAAAATTTGAGAAACTCTAAAATAAATAGTATTAGGTAAATTGCTTACCTAACTAGAGACAAATAATGTTACATATTTTCCTTAGAAAATACACAAAAATAAATTCTATAAGAATAAGAGTTAAGTATATTTTAAAATTAAAAGGTAAAATTCAAAACAAGATAGGTAAACAGAGAAAAATCTTCTAAGCATAAAAGCAAACAGGCACAAAGGAAAGTATTGATAGAGCTAACCACGGGAAAAGTAACATCCTCCCAGGGCATTCAATTATCATATTGCCATAGCATTCGGCAATTACTAAGGATTTAAATCCTCTGCTATCCAGGTAAATAGAGATATCACCAGAACTCTGGAGTGACAGAATCTGCTTTTCCAGGTGGTTAACAGTAGTTTCTCAATTAATTCACCCCTGAGAATCCAGGAGCCAGCACTTGAAGACACTGCAATATAGCATACAGCCTTGAACTAGAGCTTATGCAGGACAGATTTGCATTTAAGATGAGTGATGGCTGCTTTTATTTGGTTTAGACTCCCTGTTGGCCTGTGGGAAAGTGAATTCCAGCAACCTAAATTTATAGAAAATTCCCAACTTGTAGAAAATCAAAACAAGAAAACACGCCAAACAGGTCACTTTGCGAGACAATCATTATTAACACCCCAAGATTATTTCACTTTATCAAATTCGTTTAATGTCAGCTTCCTATAGTGCTTCTAAGATTCTCTGCATGAAGCAGTAAGAAAAACACAAAGTCAACATGGTTGGGGCCATCGCCAGTGGAAGATTATAAGACACAGAGGAAGCAACTTGATACTTGTGAATAATACTCAGAAACACATCTCCTGAATAAATGGTTGACAGTTTGCATAGAATATGAAGGCTACCTGGGTGTTTGTGAACGGAACACTGAGGGTGTGGGCAGGGACTGGGGTGAGACACCAGAGACAACATTTAATGAGGCGCCTACACCCAGGGCTAGCCTTGCGCCTTGAGGTGCAATCCTGAGAGTGAGCTCCTCCTTAAATTGTGCGCCTTAGGGGCCTTTACTTCACCCTGATGCTGGCCCCTCCTCTTTTAATCCCCAGTCATGCCCCTGGACCTTTCCTGAGTAAATTTACAATTCATAGCCCTCATGGAGCAAGCTGGAGTAAACCAGTCATGTGTTAGCCTAGGAGGAAGTTCCACTTGGCCAGACAGAAAAACAGCATGGGCTCTAGTCCCAGAGAGGCAGGGACTAGATGAATCCCCATCTCCCATGTAAAGAGCTATCGATAGGAATTTGACCATTAAACCACAGAGAGAGAGAGAGAGACAGACAGACAGACAAATTCTTTTAAGGAATGTGCCTTGATTTATAAGAGCTGAAACTGATTGCATCAAGTGTCAAAAAGCAAGGGGACATTTTGCATCAGTTGCATCAAAAGGTAACTTCCACCTCTTAAGCCTTGCTTAGTCTGCAAAACAAACAACTGTATTTGGTGTGGGGGCTAAAATTTTAAGTGCAATCTATGTTTACCAAGTTCCATTGCTGTCCAGGAGGAATGAATATAATTTTGCATGATTTCTTTCCCATTTCCTCCCTCAAAACATTCGTGGGCAAAAAGCGCTCACTTACGGAGTGCTTTATTGTGCTCTCTTTTCCACTAGCTTGGGATCTCTTGTTGCTGGCGCTCCTGGCATCTGTTGGGAGGCATGCTGACACTCTTCACACTCTGCTGGCTGGCAGCTTTCAGATCTGGAAGGAAAAGCATTTCCCACCTTTCCCAACAATGCCTCAGTAGGAAGTGCTTTGGGGAAAAGGAGAGGAATTTACTGAGCTGAGAATATGGAACAAAAGTCCAGGTTGGCTCTGCCTCTGAGCCCAAAATAGATAGACAATCGTCAGGGAATCAATTTCTGTCACTTGCATGCTTCATCTCGTCTCGGGCCACCTTTGATCATTACCCATCTCATCCCTATGATATTTGAGAGGAGAAAACAGTTATTTTCTCTGCTTCTACATTTCTTTCTTCAAGGAATAATTATCTTCTTATTCTTCCCACTCACTACCTCTCTCCTCATTATTCTCAGCAGGTTCAACATCAAAACTTGACTGAATCTTTCCTGGGAACTCATTCTTTTGCTGAAGAACCTGGTTTCTCCTGTATTGTTCAGCTTTTGCAGCAAGCTTTGGGGCATATTTCTTGCTTAAAATAGCAACCCAGTTTAGCCACCAGGCCATGATCAATACCATTTCCCCAAGCAGGATTTAATAATTAGAATAATATATTAATTACGGTTCCTGGTGTGCACAGACCATGTCAAAGACTCTGCGTCACTTACATTAGGCATCCTGTAGCCTGGCCCTCTCCAGCCTGCATCTCGGGGTTCTCCTTTCCTACAGCTGGCTTCTCCCTGTTTTCCCCAAATGTTCACATATTTTTCCACTTGTAGCCTTTTCCCATGCTAGACTTTCCCATTCCCATACATCCACCGGGGATGCCTTGACCCCAAGTCCACCTTTTCCATGACAGTAACATCCACTGAAATCTTAGTCATTCTCGTGGGCTGGCCCAAGACATTCCCTCCTCCTCTGTGAAGACTTCCCTAAGCCCTGACTACTCCTGCACATATGAACTTCTGACTTTTGACCAGAGGACCTTTTCAAATCTACCTTGAAAGATCACTATTTATGTTTTGTAAAGAACAGGAGGAGAGAAGGTACCCCATTCTTCCTTGGGGCCAGCCATGGTAGAATGCTCTCAGTGCTCGACATTTGGAAATTAGAATTTATCACACAGGACAAGTGTCATGGCCCGGAGCACTGCAGGTGGCATGAAAGATCCACACAGAACTCAACAGACCATGATCGTGTCGGTCCACTGTAGAAGGCAGATGCATTCTGGTTTAAATTTAACAAATATTTATGGAGTACCCCCCGCGCGGGCCCTGTGTTAAGTACTGCGGATACGAGGCAGATGTCTACACTAGAAGATTGAGAATGGGCCAAGCAATTTGGATTTATTTTCCTCCCTTGTGACGACGAATTAATGCAGCAATTCTCAAACCTGGCTGTGCAGCAGAATCACCTAGGGAACATGCTTTTATGCATTTGTTTATGTATGCATTCATTTTAAATTCCACTTATTTTATAGGAATGAATAATACATTCACTAAATACAAATCCAAAACACTGAAAAAGGTATACAGTGAAAAGGATTCCTTGCACCACTGTACCAGCCACCTAGCTCCCCACTCCCTGGAGACCTTGCCAATTTATTTGATATTATAGGGGATATTTTTAAAGCAGTGTTTAGCTCCACCACAAAGTCACTGACTGGGAGTCTCTGTGATCCCACGTGAGGGCTTGAAATCAAACTGCAAAGCTCCCCAGTGGATTCCGATGAGTTGGCCTACAAAACGGCCTTTTGGGAACTAGGTTAGTGGATGGGCAAAGTGAGGGGAGGGGATATTTCAAAGATAACAGTGAGAATTTTATGCACGGGCAGAGAAGACATATTGATGGTGGATGGAGAACAGTCGGCTACAAAGGGTTCAGTACTTTGTAAACTAGAGAAACACCAAAATGAATGAATAAGCAGATAGCCAAGGGAGCACTGCCTTCCAGTCTGGGCTCCTGCAGTCCATGTGAGGCGGCCCAAAGCCAGTTTTCACTCTCATTTTCCCAAGAGAACCCTAGAAAACATACTCATTGTGCGGCAGCCATTTGATTAGGGGTGGGGAGGCCTCTTTTTTTGCATTCAGGGTAACCTGACCCACCACTGAAGCCGCGCATCTCTGAAGCCCACAGCAGTGGCAGCCATACTTTGAGCCCTTGTCGGCAATTTTCTTTCTTCCTCGTGTATGGACACAACCTCAGAGGATGTTTCTCTCTCCCAGAAGTTGGCTGTAAAAATGTAACAATGATGGAGATTCTACAAAGCCAACTTTAATTGAAGCATGACCTTTCCTATTCTTTAGAGGATTGATGGGAGCATTACATTGGATATAAATGTGAGTATGTCTACAACATCCTCATGTGTGAGGCCAATAATGAAGAGATATTTGGCTTAACTCCAACCAGGCCCATGGAGAAGCGGGCAAGGCCACCTGGAGTTCACCTGCAGTGCTGCGACGGCATCAGGACGGAATCAGACGAAGAGGCGCAGTTATGCTAACGGGCTCCACGCCTTCTAAGACACGGTGGATGGTTAATTCAGAAAAGTGCGTCCTCTGCTCAGCTGGGAGGTACCTACAAACTGTCAATTCTATTTTGGAACAGGCTAATCTGTCTGTCACCTGCAGCTCCCTTTGTTAGGTGTAGGAATCAGGAAGTCGAGGGAGGAGAGAAAGCAAATTCACGAGGACGGCGGGCATACCATGGACAGCGACTGGCCATGCCATCGCCCGAACCTCCCCACAGGGCAGTGCTACTGCTTGTCCCAGACTCAAAGCTCGCTGGATCTGACCTTTGCGTGTCTCAGCCGTCTCTGCTCTCCTTTGGTAAAAAGGATTCTTGAGGAGATTAACTTCCCTATACCTCAGTTTCTTCATTTACAAAACAATGCTTACCTTAAAACGTTGCCATGAAGATTATATAACATACTGAATATGAAACACTTAATACTGACTTTGGCCCAGAGAAATTCTAAATAATTTTTAGCTATTATTATTAATAGTTTATTGTTCTGCATATTAGCATTGGAGTTCTCTGTATCTAGTTAGCTATCCTTCAACCTGTGGATAAATGTTGATGGCTATTTATCCAACTGTCCATCTTATCAGCAAACATTTGCTGATCATCGCTGTTAGGCTTGATGAATCATGAACATCTTTCAAAGTGATCTGAGTTTCATTAAGAAATTTCCAAATTATCATATTGTCCATTTCTTCCCGAGGGTCCTGGGATTATAAGGGTTCAAGGCATTGAATTGACAGCATCACAAACCCAGAAGGAAACTCGGAGATGGGCAGTCTGCCCAGGACCTTTGTCTTATAGGGCAGAACAGACATTCTCTCTGTGGCCTGTGTAAGTCCCAGGAATAGGGGACAGACTTACCCAGGCCACAGAAAGAGTGACATCAGCCACACTGGCCACCTTTCTGATCCTGGAACATAGTCCCCTAACAAACAGCTGCCAGAACCACACACCACAGACTGTGTGGCTTCAACAACAGAAATTTATTTCTCACAGTTCTGGAGGCTGGAGGTCCGAGATCAGGTGTTGGCAGGTTTGGTTTCTTCTGAGACCTCTCTCCTTGGCTGCCTTCTTGCTGTGCCCACACACGACCTTTCCTCTGTGTTCAAGCAACCCTGGCTTCTCTTTGCGTGTCCGAATCTCTTCTTCTTCTAAGGACACCAGTCAGATTGCATTAGGGTCCACCTTAATGGCCTCATTTTAACTCAATCATCTCCTTGTAGGCCCTATTGCTGAAAGCAGTCACACTCTGAGGGTTAGGGGCTTCGGTATAAACATCTAGGGGGAGGGGCACAGTTCGCCCCACACTGGCTCTCTCTGTCAGGACGCGCCTCCTCTTTCATCTAAGTCATTCCCAGTCAGATTCCAGATCCCAGCATAATGTCACCTCCTTGAAGAAGTGCATCCGGGCTGCCTCCCCACCCTCCAGACAGGGTTGGGCCCCTTTCCGAGCACATTTGTGCCACCCTCTTGCTTCTCTTTATCATGACTGTGAACAAGAAATAACTGTGGAAGTGGTCGATTCACTTTTGCTTCCCTCCGTGAGAATGTCACCTCCACCCAGCAGGGGTCTGGCCAGTCTCGCTCACTGCGCTGTCCTCGGTGACTCACTAGCGCCTGGTGCAGGTGAGCGAGAATAATGCTCTGAGTGGGTGATCAACGTCATAGAGCCCTCTTTGGCATTATTATTATTTTCAAACTATCTCTGCTTTCTCCTCTCTACTTATCATGCTCCCGCCACCGAACTCTGCTCTGCACTGTGACGCTGGCTCAGGCAGCCTCTGCGGAAAGCTCTCCTTGCCCGGTGCAGAATCCATTTTCTCCCTCAGCAGCACTGCAGCCTACCATCCACGAGGCCGATGTCATGCTTAATCATGATGCGCTCGGGGTGGGCTGTTACCGTGTTTGTCCCCACACGCACCCCTCACCTGAGCCAAGGTAAGGACAGAGTGTATGTGACTCCGACCCCCTGGCACGCAGCCTGGTCGCCGGCACAGAGAGGGCACGCAGTGAAGAGCTGATGCTTTGTAGGAGGCAGACGGGACCGCAGCCCAGTCAGCAGGGACAGAGCAGGCTGTGGCCTCGCGCGGTTCTCAGCGGCTGGCACTCGGGGCCTGCACGCTCTGCGTGCGCACGGAGGCTGCAGCTGGGCCTGGCGAGCCGCCGCCCCCTGGGTCCCAGAGACAGCTGCGGAGCTGGTGCTAGAAGAACCGCAATGTCACAACACATTGAGCCTCTGAGACCATTTTTCTTTAAAGGAAAAAAAGGCAAGAAAAAAGAAGAGGAGGAAGAGGAGAAGGAAGAAGGGCGGGGGGAGGAAGGAGGAGGCGGAGGTCCCTGAGCCCCCTGGCATCCCATCTAACTCTGATGAGAACTGGCGCTGTGCTTTGGTCTGCACTTACACAGACTGAAGCACAAACAACCGAGGCAGCCTGGAGCAGTTGGGGGGGGTGAGGGGCAGAGACCCATCCGGTCGAGGTTCCATGTCCCGTGAGGAAAGAATGACACCCCGCTCCAGGCTTCACTGCAGGGCAGGGAGAGGCAGACCAGGTGTCAGGAACGAGAGCGCCCTCTGGAGGCTAACGAGCTGCTCCCATCGTAGGGTCCTTGTTGAGCTTCAGAGCGATTGAGGAATAAGGATAAGAAAACCAGGGTTCCTTAGAAGGACTTAGCCAAGTTTTGACTGGCAGTGATCCACCAGGTGTAGAGATGCCGATGCACTGGGGTATCCTGGGGTATGCAGAGAACATCGGTGGTTTTTATAAAAGCAGAGGACACATCTCTTCACTTCTCCAGACAAGCAGGTACCCCTGCCCCGGCTCACTCCCATCTCCCAGTGAAAATCGAAGTCCTGTATCTCCTCCTTTATCTCAACAAAGAGATAACGCAGGGATAGCATGACATGTGGTTAATATCAGTGGTTCTACGGTCACTAAGGCCTGAGTTCAATCGAATCACAGCTCCACTGCTTACGAGCTCTGTCATCTAGTGGTAGCATCTGACCTTCTGTTGCCTCATCTTTCATATGACAAAAATAATACTAGTTGCCCTATGGGATTGTTGGGAAGCTTAAACTAGATACTGTGTGCTCTGGGAATAACACAACACATAATCAGTGCTCAACAAATGGAGGCGTGTTGTGATGTCATAACCTCAACTCCAGTCTGAAGCTTTCTCACCTTTTTTTCAGATTTGTCTCTTGGTCCTTTCTGTCTTCTCCATTCCTCCCCCTAGAACCTTCTTTTCCAAGCCAGAATGAACACAATTCAGCCTGGCTGAATTCCATCTCTTAATGAATTTTCTGTCCTGGGCACTGTGCAATTTGCATAGCAGACAAAGTTTCTCAGACCATCTAGAATAAAAGGATGAAGAAAACCAAGTTCCTCCCTTATTGAGATGCCCAAAAGTCCAGAGGCTTCAACACAAGGACCCCAAAGTTCAGGCAGATATCTCCTTTTCCCTTCCCCCTAAACCTAAACGGATGCTTCCTCTCTGCAAATCACACTGAGAAAATGCAGAGTCAGGATGTAGGAGCTTTTGGCTCATATTTTCCGAAGCATTCCAACTTGAGACTCATTGGTTTTTCTTAAGTAAGCAGCATAGTTATTAGCTGCAGGATGTATAAAGGGCATGGAGAGCACTGAAGCATTGAGTCGAGAAGTGCAAATGTCAAAGGCAAACAGAAAATTGTAAATGTAGCCACAGCCTCGAAAGTGCAGGCGGCAAAAACAGCGGTGGGAAAAAACATCATTTTGGAAAATAAAGATGTGGGTTCAGGGTAGCTGCTGGTGACAACGGGCATCGCTACATCCAAGGCTCTTTCCACATCCTGGCATATGAAAGGTGCTCAATAAAAGCTAGCTGAATGAAAGAATGAGTAAGTCGTAGACACAATAAATATTTATTTTATTGATAAAACTGAAATGGGGGAGTTGAAATAGTCTAAATATTATGCTCTCTCCTCAAGCTCTTCCTTTCAGGGTGTATGAATCCTATAACACCCTCCTTTTGTTTTTTTTTCTATTTCATCAAATGCCCCTCTGCTTCTAGTTATTGTAACTACTTGAATGGTTGGCTCTACAATCACAACAAAGCTCTGATAAGGTCTGGACTTCCATGTACTTTATGCTAGACTAACACCAGAATGCCTCGCCCCCTTACAAGATCATAAAAATAAGCTTCAACTGTTAAGAGATATTTTAGGCTCCTGTTTCCCTGTTGATCTCCACCCCTGTGTTTCTGTGCTATGTGTCTAGACATAGGTGCTATCGTATTTCTATGTGAAATCACCCTTAGCCATACGGTTTCATTGCAGCAAAGCGCCTCATCCACCTCATTTTGCTCTGCTTGATCATGTTTGTGGTGACGTTGTTTGTAGAGCCTCTTTGTGGTCCTTGCACGCTCCAGCAGGGTCTCCGCACTGAGCACCAACGTGACTCAGATCTGGCTACCATCATGACTGACCCAAGCGAGCTGCTCCTAGCAACTACCTCCTCTCGAAACTGCCGATTACATTTATATGAATAAATATGATTTACTGATTATGAATCAAACAGACAATATTTTCTTCCCTTCCTGTCAATTAACAATACCACCTTCTTATCAGGGGTCCCTGGATATTGCAAACCATCATACACGCAGTTGTTTGATAAGTGAAATTACCCTGACTCAGGAAAGGGCTGACTTTTCTGCCCAGGTGAAATGAAAATTTCCTGGGCAGATGAAGACAGTTCTCTCCTCTCTGAAGGAGGAAGTGAAATCATAGGATACTTTCCACTTAATTTATCCTTCTCTGGCAGTGATAGAGGGATTCTTTGCACATCCCATGAATGAATCCATGACTGTCTTGGCTATGATTTGTGAAAGAAAATGTGGTACGATGGAATAATACACAGACCAGAAAAAGAATGAACTACTGCATCTAGCAACTAGCAACATGTATCATGGATGAATCTCACAAGAATAATGTTGAGCAGAAGAAACCAGAAATGAAACATACTGTACGATTCTACAGTTATGAAGCTCAAGAACAAGCAAAACGAATATATGGTGACAGAAGTTACAGTATGGTTACCTCTGAAGAGGTTATGGACTAAAAAGAGGTACAAGTGAGCTTTCTGGGGTACTAGAAATGTTCTACATCTTGATATGGGTAGCGGTTACACAGATGTATACGTATGTAAACACTAGATTGTTCACTACAGATTTATACACCTGACTGTATGCGTGTTATACCTCAATAAAAAAAAAAGTCTGAAACAAAATAAAACGCTGCAACATAGACACTTGGTATTAGATCACAAGGCACCACAACAAAATGAGATACCAATCAAACTAAAATCCAGAATTTAGCTTTCAAATCTGCCTATCCAGTGGAAGCATTGACTGCATCCGAGGATGCTAACTTCAGGTGACTATTGCGCATTGTGGCCAGGAACTAAAATGGGTATATGGACTGTCCCTTATGGAAATAGCTCCAGGGACATTATTAAGCCTTATAAGGTAACTCCTTTTCCTACTCCACAGAATCACATGACACTGCTGACAATGGAACGTTCTTGGGAAAAATGAAATCAGGGACAAGTGACATCAGAGGCATCTTTATTCACATTTCCGTCCACAGAGCATTACATCTAACATTGATCCTTCCCAAACTCAAAGAAATGGAGTTTTTTAATAAAAAGAATTTATATTTCTGCTAATATCAACCAATTATGAAAAATAATCCATCTGGAAAAACTGCATGTGCTGCGACAATAACATTTCAATATGCAGAGTGCAGTTGGTGCTGAGGACGATTCCCTCTGAGGACGCACGTAGGCTGTGCATTCCTCAACAGTTCAGCCCTTCACAACTTCTGAAATCCATTTAGTCTGAAAATTGCCAGCGCCTGGTTCAATCAAAAAATAAGCTTGGGTTGCTAAAGGGTACAAAAGCCATCATAGGGGGAAAAATCAATTTGAGAAGGCCTTGCATGGCTGTCAGCATGAGATCTGAAAGCCAGTGGTCCGCGCCGGGCACAGCCACTTCGAGGGCTCACCACAGCATCCCGCGCGGCCACGGTGCCCACCTGGACGGCTGCCCTCAGGGGTCACTTCTTTGAGCACATTGGGACGTGGATTTCTTTAGCACCTAGTTTGCACACAGTAGTCTGCCCAGTTGCAAAGGAGGCTTTTTTTTAGTACTTAGCACGGTGTGGTAGGAACAGTACTACAGCCTTCAGTTTAAAACCCACCTTTCACACACTTTTTACTGTGTGTCCTTGACCTACAGCTCTGGCTTCAGTGTCCTCATTTACAGAGGTGATGTCAGCAAGACGCTGACTAGAAGCTTCAAGCGGCTTGATGAAAAGAACTAAAGGAGAGCACTGGAGTACATCAGAGGAGCAGGAGAAACCCAGGATGGCCACACAGAGAATGGAAGGGAACACCTGGCCTCCGCTATCCCGTCCCCCAGCCAGGACCGGCTCGGAACAAAGAGGGACTTCTCCCTGTGGGGGAAGGTAAGCGCGAGCATCCCATCAGCCCCCAGCAATGCCTAGGACACCTACCGTCCTCACCGCTGGGGACCCCTGCAGCCCTGACAGGCACTATGCCCCGCAGAAGGCGCTGCGGCTGTGTCCCCCCAGAGAAGGAGCCGACACTGTGCCCCGACTGTGTTGCCCACGTGGCTCCCGAGCTACTCCGTCTTGCCCCTGGAACTACGGCTGGGGTGTGTACTGCCCTGGGGACAAGTGGCCACAGCCCCCTCCCATTCCTGAGGCTTAGCTGCCAGGAAACCACCCCAGCCTAGTGGCCCACCATCCCCCAGCTGAGCCGCTGCTGCATCCTTCCCCAGGGGGCTGATCGGCCATGGAGCTGCCCCTTCCAGCCCCCCCGCACCCCGTCACTACTGTGCCTTGCCCCTTGGGACGTGAGCTGAAGCTGCACACTGCCTCTCAGGGAAACAGTACCTTGGCAGAGCCACTCCATCTTCCCTCTCAGTCACTGCTGCACCCTTCTCCTCCACGCCTGAGCTGAAGCGGTGCCTCCCCTCCTGGGAAAACAGTACCCTGGGGAGCAGTCAATCCCAGAGGGCCTGAGCTGAAACACACGTTGCTTCCTGGGGAATTGGTGACTTGGCGGAGTCGAGTAGCTGTGCAACCCGGGACTGAGCTGGTGTGATACCTTCTACCCAGGAAAGCAGACCATTGGCTGAACTGAGACACCCCAGCCTACAGGTCAAACCACTCCAGCACACTGCTTCTCTAGAACTGGACTAGCCCCCCAGAGTCTAAGCTGCTCAGACATCAGGAGGTGGAATCACCACTGTGCCATTCCCTGCCCCAAGGGCTCAAGTGACAACTGCACCCCACCATTCTAGGGTCCTTGCTGCCACTGCACCTGCCTCACAGAGTCTGGGATACTGCCAAGTCACACTATCCCAGGGTCCGAAGTCACTACTACACAGTGCCTCATCCCCCGGGACCTGAGCTGCCACCATGCTGAATTGGCTGTGGCTCCTCTCATTACAGCTGCACCCTGTGTCCCAGGCCTGAACCTCCAGAGCACTCCTTGTCCTCCGAACCTGGGCCAGTCCTTCACCCTGCCTCCCAGGGTCAGAGTTAAGATATAAGCCAGCCTCCAGTGCCCTCGCTGCTGGGAGGTACCTGAGTCACAGATCTCAGCTCTTTGGGCAACCTGTATCCAGCTCTGCCTTTCTCAGTAGAAAAACAGACGCCGAGGGTACACATCATAGGTATACACAATCCACGATGGCTGGGTTTATTAACCGCTTTGGTGCGGCGCTCACCGGCCGCGACGCCTCACCCACGGTCAGCACTCACAGTCCACAGGGTAGTCTGTGCTGTGCGTTGACGATAAGTCCATTTTGTTCTTGCGTGATGAGGAACGCTTGAAAGCACTGAAAGCTTGTTTACTTTACAGGCAGCTTTACTTGTCATGTACATCAGAATAGGTAACATAGACATATACGTTTTTATTATGTTATTTTTAAATATTCACAACTTTATTTTGATAAATGAAAAATTAGAAAAGTCATATCACAGCTGTCGGCTAAAGTCACTGTGCCCGTTCATCTGTGGCTGTCGACTATAGTCGACGCTGGTACCAAAGTGGTTAGACTGCCATGCAGGAAATAAAACTGAGTTAGACAGGACAAGGCCATCGGGGAAAGTTTCAACGATAAGATGGCTCTTGAGCAGGAACCCTAAGGACAGGAGGGAAGAAGCTATACGGAAACCTGGAGAGGACTGTCCCCAGCAGAGGGACAGCAAAGGCAGAATTCCCTGTAGGAAGAGGCTTTGCGTGACATTTCCACATCCCTTTATTGACTTCGGTCTGGTGAATTTATCTTAACCTTTCAAGTTTCTACATAAATGCCACTTCTTCATGGAGGCCTTTTCAGACCTTGCCTAGGCTCTGACTCTCTGCTATAACTAAGTCTTCACCACACTTTGTTTTCATTGTTTATCTGTCACCTTCACTAGTCTGTAAGCTCCCAGAGCATAAGCTCTATGTCTCTTACCCATCACTCTGTTCTTAGGATCCAGAACACAGCTTGACACTCACATCATAGGGTCATCATACATAACTACAGAAAGAGAAATGACAACGAGGCGGGAAGAGATGTCCCCCAATGTCACAAACCGAGGAGCAACCTTGATCATAAAGTTGTCTCTGCTCGTGACTCAGTCATCTCCTGCTTCTCTCTAATCTAAAGTGAAGAATTTTCCCTCTGTTGAAAACAGAGAGCAGATGGCTGAAATCCTAGAGTAAACTATTAGCTATGCAGTTTTACAACAGAAAAGATACAGACAACATTATTTCCCTAACAAGCAAAATATTTAGTAGTATCTAACAGAGCGGTGAGCAAAGAAATGAATTATGGAATAGCAGAGAGAGTTCCTTTGGTGCAGCAGTGATCTGCCTTAATGGAGTCTCACCAAGTCAACTGTGTGACAGCAGGACCCTAGGACAAGGACACTGAGAGTTGAAGCAAGAGAGCAAAGCCCACTAAAGAAGTTACTACAGTCTTTACAGAGGGTCTATTTATGAGACCCTAGATCACCACCTTCCATTGAATACCTGCCTGGTTCGCCTAGAAGAGGATTTCCAGTGGAAAGAAATTCTTCTGCCCAGTCTGCATTTTGCTTGAACTTAACAGGAAGATTTAATATGCAAGAAATGCTTAAGTGCCTTAACAATCATAAGGCTTTTGACCTTGTAATCTTGTAAGTCTATGTCCCAAGGAAAAACCCCCAAATAGAAAAGATTTACATGTAAACTTTTTTTATCCCATCATTATTTACTGTAGCAAAAAAAAGATATCACCTAAGTGTCACATAATAGGCCATTGATTAAATAAATTATGGAATATGCATATGACATAATGTCATTGCAGCATTTTATATTTTGTTTTCAAAGATTTTATAATAACATGGAAAAATGCTCTTGATATAAGGTTAATCAAAGCAAACCAACCAACCAACAAAACATCAGATAAAAATCTGTGTATGCAGACAATTCCACTAATATCAAAGACAAAGGACATGGAGCCAATTGTTAACAGGGATCATTTCTGGGTGATAGGATCTTGGAAATTTTTTATATACTTGTTTAGACTTTCTCTATATGTGAATTTATTTATTTTATAAACATAAAAAAATCAGTAAACCATTACATATATTTTTAAAGCCAGCAATAGAATAGATGGAATGAGTCATAACATGGGTTTTAGCCTTTCCTTTGACTTGGTAAGATTCGTGATTTTAGGGTAGCCGATTAACTTCTCAGCATCTCAGTTTCCTCACCCATACATGGGGCAAGTTGCACTGGCTGCCTCTCAGAGTTTGGAATAAAAAGAGAAACTGTAAGTAAGAATGCTTATTCCTCTGATAAAAATGTGGCGCCTCAAAAGCAGCATCAATGACAGTGTTCTGCCAAGTGCCATATGTTGCCCTCTGATGCTTTGGCATCTAAGATGAAAAAAAAGGAGGCAGCACAGAAATACAGTAGGTAAATAAATAATGTATCGGTGTAGTCATTTTCATCTCAAGACTGACTCACATTTCTTTTCAGTTGGCAATAATGATCCCTGATTTCTCTGCATATTAGAGACATATTTTATATCCAGTGTGTAGGCTCAGTTCTATGATTTAATTTACGTATATTTCATTTAAAGCATCTTCTTGTAAATTCTCAAGGGTTTGGGGAGAGCCCTTCCTTCCTTCCTTTCTTCTTTTCCTCTTTCCTTCCTTCTTCTTCTTCCTTTCCTCCCTCCCTTCCTTCCTCTTCTGTCTCTCCTCCCTCCCTTCCTTCCTATCTGACAGCTCAAACATGTTTCCAGCTGAATACAAAACTTGTGGTTGTGCTAGAGAATATTGGCACTCATGCCCCATCTAACGGGATAGCTAGGTATTATAGATTTCTGAAGGGAAAGGGTTTACAGATTTCACTACATACGCTTAGATGCCATAAAATTTCCCTATCTGATACTGCCTTTTCTAGGTGAGATGACTCTGCCCTGACTTTGTGAGGGATAACAGGTTTATATACTTTTACTCACGGTAAAGCTAGCTAGCCTAGTTACCGGTGTAAAAGAGCCTCCTGGGAAGCATGTCTGGAATTTGTCAGAATGGCTATGTGGACAGGGATCTAAGCATCCCAGACAAACGGTGTGCTCGTCTTCAGTAGGTAGCTCTGAACGAGCAGGCTTAAGCCTAAGAGAAAAAATAGCTTCAATTCTGATCTCAAACATGGTAAAATTAAGATGATCAGCCTCTCTTGAAATAAATGGGGTTCCATATAGACAGAATATAGGAGACAAGCATACCACTTAAGGTCCTTTTATAGCTGGGACCCTGAGCAAGTCACTAACTTCTCTGAGCTCCCATTGCCTTATCTGAAAACAGGAGACAACACACCTCAATAGTTTATCACGTGGATGAATAAAATAGTACATGTGAAAGTACTTTGTTAATTCACAAGCACTAATCAAATAATGAGGGACTGGATAGAGCCAGGGAAAGATGATTATTTTACAATCAGAATGCTTTATGCTTAATTAGTCCTTTATATCATAAAATAATGAATTTAGGAGTTCCTGCTGTGGTAGATTGAAAATGGCCAAATTCTTTGCAGCTTCTTCCATTAAGAGGTGGCATCTATTTTTCCACTCCTGAGTCTGGACTGCTCTCCTGACTTGCTCTGACCAGAACATGGCAGGGATGACAACGTGGCACTTCTGAGCCTAGGTCTCAAGGGGCCATATAACTTCCATTCTCTTGAAGCCCTGCGTCCAGGGAGGAAGCCCTAGCTGGCCTCCTGGAGGGAGAGAGACCATGAGGTGAGACAGGGCCAGCCTTCTCTGTCATCCTAGGGGTCCCAGCTGAAGTCCCCGAGTGACACCAAGTGGGGCAGAAATCAGCCACCCCGGTGGAATCTGGCTGTAATTTCTGACTCAGGGAATCGTAGAGAGACAAAGATCATTATTTTAAATGTCTGGATTTTAGAATGGCTTTTTATATAACAAAAGCTAACTGATACACCATTCATCCTTCCTCTCTGGCAAAAAATAGGCTGGGATATGTACATCCAAGCAAGAACAGCCTGGAGAGAACTCAGTGGCTTCCTCTGAGTGATGTTGAGACGGTTAAGAGCTCATGGGAGAGGGGGAAGGCAGCTGAGGAAGTATTAATAAAATTTGAGAGATGTGAGACGCATTTATTAGCACAGTAACATCTCCTGTGTCTGGAGTTAAGTTCTGACAGCCTCATCACTTTAGAATGCAGCAAAAAACTCGTTTCTTTACAAGGCAAGATGGACCCCACGGAGTCCATGCACCGAGATTTATGTACTTTACACACAAGCAGAACCCTTTGCACCTTTGCCTTACACTCGGTTTTCACTAGCTTGGTGACCTGGTTTCTAAGCCAACAGAAAACGAGAAGAGGGACGTGATGCACAGACACGCACTCGGTGGGGAGAAACGAGAGTGAGTACTGAAAAGCAAGGAGGATGGGGGTGGGGGGCTCCCAAAGGCACAGGGCACTCAGGCGGCACAGGAATTAGGACAGAAGGGGATATCTCCACTTGTCCAGAAACAGGCACGGAGGGCACCGCCGCATTACAGTTTGATGCAGAAAGCTAAAACATTTTAATACATTGTATAAAACCTTTCCAAACAAAAAGCATAAATGCAGTTTAGATGCCTAGCGTGGTGAGCTTCCAACAATCTGGTCAGCTCAGCCTACAGATTCCTGCAAAGTTCCGGCCAGCCAGAGCCGCTCCAGGGACCGCCAGTGAGCGCAGGCTGCGCCTCAAACTGCCGCAGCTGGTGCCTTGGCTGACTTGCTCATGGGACTCTTCCATCTCTTTCTCCTTCCGTGGGCCTGTTCTCTTATGCCTGGAAGCTTTCAGGGGCAGGGGAGCTAGCAGGAATGAAAGTGGTGTTTGTAGGAAGACCAAAGTCAAATGCCTCCTTTCAGCTGTCTATCAGGGTGGATGAAGTTTGAGTTTGGCTTCTTCACTTGCAAACCTACTCTGGCAAACTTCTGCAGAAAGGAGATTTAGCGGAAGGCTATGGGGTTGCTTGCAGGATCAAAGTAAAGGGTGAAGGACTTGGCGTGGAATATTCAACAGCAAAACGGGAGGACACACGCCCTGGAGTTACTACCACACCATGACTGTACACTATGGGAACAATAATTCCACCAGAAGAAATTGAGGTGCTCTTAGGAATGGATTGTGACCTAGGGGAAGCCCCAGCAAAAGACTCCACACATTCAGGACTGCATATTCAGGCCCCTGCTGTGTCCAGCGTGGAATCCTGCAGAGTCCTGGCGGGGCCCACCTGCCACCAGGACTGGAGAGGGAAGAAGCCAGACTCCCTCCGCTCCACCTGCCATGCTGTCCGGGTCCCACTGCAACTCAACTCTATACCTGAAAGCCCTGTGACTGTAAATGGCGTATTTCCCCTTGAAACTGATATCTTGGATTGGATGCAGGTTTTCTTTGTCCTGGTCTCTACCATGCCTCAGCCTTCGTCTCCCCAGCTGCCTCTCCCACAGCCACTGTCGGAGGTGACCCGATCAGGCACCGCAGGGCTGTGGCAGAGGGATTAGTTACGCAGGCATCAAGCTACAGGGAAAGGAAAGACCCATATCTCCTCTGCGACAGGTGTCCAGACACCTGGACAGGATGGCGTCCCCAAACGGGAGTGCGACTAGTGAGGTGGCTCACAACTACCAGGGATGCTGATCATCCCTTGTGGGCTCCCAGCCTTAGCAAAAGCTTAGAGAATCGCACACCACGTGCATGAGTGTCCCTGGGGGAGCCCAGGAAAGGGCCCTGTCACAATAAACCCTGTCCCACTAGACCCTGCAATAAGGAAGCCCTGACCACACTAGCGCACCTGTCAGGATGCCCCCAACCACCTGGGCTCACTGTAACGCAGCGGAGCAGCCTCAGGACGCAGGGCAACATTGGAAACAGCAGCAGGATTAGCTGCAGAGCACCGGAGAAGGGGCGCGGGTTTGGATGGATCACACACTGCAATTACACATACTTACAGTTTCACAGAGCTCAGCAAATCCCTCTGTTATTGACCTAGTATTTGGGACTTAACAGGCCTTGATGAAGTTCCCCATCGCCTCTGCCAGATGGCCCCTCTCTCTTTGCCCAGACTGACTTACTCCTCACTCACCCTCACGCTGCTGCCCCTCAGAGGCACCGGATTGTATACAGGTTAAGCTATTCAAATAAATGGATATGTCGCCAGTGACTTTTATGCAGAACAAAAATACTAATACTGTATCTGTGAATTTAGCCTTCTCACTGCGAGTACACTCTTCCATTCCTTTGAGGTTCTGAGACCTTTGCTCTAAAAAGGACTGGAAGCAACTTAAATACTAAGGTAGCGCGTGATGGTATAAGAAACCCACTCGGCAAATATTCGTTTCACTCATAACATGTGAGAGGTCATGGAAAACATTGCGGAGGATTCGAACAATGAACTAGAGCTGTTTCTTCCACTGGGGAGCTCGTGGTATAATGTACAGAATCATAAGAATGATGGAAATAATCTCAAACATCTGTAGAATGATCACTGCACCCCAGACATTCTGCTAAATGCAGCAAAGCAGTGAGTGCTCCAAAAACAACCTGATGGGGGAGGTAATTTTGTTTCCTCCACTTTACAGATGAGGAAACTGAGGCTTATAAAGAGGCTGCCCATTTGCAAATGCAAGAGGCAGGATTTTGAAGATGAGTAAGACTGCAAAAGGTGGAGATGGGGAAGGGTAAGCTAAGCACAGTGCAGGGTCCCCACAAATACAGAGGCCGCTGCAGAGGCTGCGACAGAGAGCCAGCACTTAGGGGTGGGGGCGAGAGCAGGGGAGGCTGGGGCGACACTGGGAGGCCAGCAAGCTAGGAGCCTCCTGAGGGAACAGGGATTGCTGCAGCTGGGGGACTATGATCCCAGGGCACTGAGGGAGGCTGGCCTGGCACGTTTATTAAGCCGGCCACGCTGGGACCGCCAGTTAGGACAGTGAGAACAGACAGCAGTGGTGGAACTCAGACAGCAGGAAGCAGGAGCGATAGGCCTGAGCAGGTGACTGGCTGGAGAGGTGGGGTTCCAAGGTGACAGTGACCTGGGACGAAGCCTGGGAGGAGGTGTGGTGGCGTGGAAGATGGGGAGTCAGGTCAAAGATGCCAAGAGGAGGTGTTAAGGAGTCGTCTTTCCCGCCGCCAGACATGCAGGGGTGTGAGTCCCGGAACTGGTAACAAGGGATTCATCCCAGTGAGGAGTGGCTGAAGCGGGAGTGGGATCATGTGGCAGGGAAACTTCTATCTTGTAAGATCTACAGTTTCTTGTTCATAGTCCTGAAGTGCAAAGAATTCTGGAAAGGGGCATATGTATGTATGTATGTATGTGTGTATGCATGTACGCAAGTATTGATCTATTTGCTTGTTTGCAGTGTCAGGCTAACTCACTTGGCCACAAAACCTGACACAGACTTCTTATCATCCCTACTTATCCCACTTAGAGTAAAACATCACACACTTTGGTGCAGAGACACTCTGTGTTTGACTGTCCCAGTCCCACCGAGGACTCACATCATAGAGCATCTGTGGTAGAGACGCCTTGCTCACTTTCTAAAATCCTCCAAATTCCAAACTCCAGTGCACATCTGGCAGCAAGAATTTGGCGTAAGGGATTAATTTAGGAACTGCACTTGCCTTCCAGAAACAGAGAGCTGAGCAAGAATCCTGAGAGCTAATGGTTACCGGGGCCTCCTCTATGCCCAGCATACTTCTAAGAGCTTAATTTTGATTTTTACAACCATGTATAAGTTGAGGACTATAATATCTTTATTTTACAGGTAAAGGATTGGAAAATCAGGCAGGTTAGTGGTGGGAGGTGGGGTGGGTACGTTGTCCAGGCAGGCTGACTCGATGCTGCACCCTTAACACTGAGGCACATTGCCTCCAAACTATATAGAAAAGAATCGAACCAATCTTTGTATTAGATTAATGAATAGCAAGGAACAAATACCTTTTACCACATTTCCACAAATGCTGCAAGTGTGTGGTTCACGCAGGATGTTGTCTGGTTTACATTCTGGCAAAGCAGACGGAGCAATATTAATGCAGAATCCAGGAAAGTGGTTTCTGTGTGAGCCCTACAGGCTGTGTACAGAGTCTTCCACAGTTTTCCTGGCCAGTTAAAGAAGCCAGGGGATGTGTCCAGGAGATATGACTACATGAGGCAGCAAAGCAGAGCTGATAAGAACATAGCCTCTGTGGTCAGACTGCATGGGTTCCACCATCTCATAGCTGTGTGAGCCTGCTCAAGTGAATTAACCTTTCTGTGCCTCAGTTTTTCCCTTCTTTAAAATGGGATTAGTTATGAACTATGCCACAGAGTTCTTGGATGGTTTAATTTAGATAATTCTTTTATAAGGTTTTTGGCAGAGCACTGGAACAACAGTGAATGCTTAACAAACACTGACTATTAGTATTTGGCAAGACTCCCATAGGTCTAGAACAGATGGTGGGAATTTCTGATGACTACTAAGTTCTGTGCATTTCTCTGAAAGTAGGATTATTATCTATCAATTGTCATCCTGTCTGTCCTCTTCCAGTTTTTTGAGGTTCATAGGCATCCATCCAATTTAAGGTTCTATCTCAGTTCCACAGTCAAAAGAGAAATTGGCTGGTGGGTCTATCTTTGAGTGGTACATGCCTGACTTGGAAGGGTATTTTTAGTTTGGTTTTTCTCCAGTTTTCCCTGGCTGTGTAACTGATTGAAATGTGTCTGTATCCATGGTGACATTCTAGATGCATCCCTGTGGAGTGGCCAAGAGTGAACCTGCCTGAAACATCAGGACTAAGTCGGATGTGTGCTGGGTCCCACTCCAAATGGACACTGGTAGAAACAGAGTGTGGACATGGGAACAGAACTGCATTTACACCCAATCTTATCCCTCAGGCACATTTTGAACTGGAAGGGTGGCTGGGTTTTATCCAAATCCTATTTGATAATGATGAGGTTCACCACATGCTTTACACATAGTAGGCATTCTATAAGTGTCTGATGGCACACCCTGTGGCCAATGACCATAAAATGGGACTGATTCAGATACTCTATGCTCTGCAGCCCTGAGTTACCATGGTGATGCATTCCAGGACAGCAGTTTGTCAGATGTTAAGTGATACTCATCTTCTCTTATCAGAATAGGGTTTTTTAGTTCAGGGAAAATTGATAGTCCCCAAGTCTGTTTTCCTCATCTGACTCTTCACTTATCTTCCTGCCAGCAGTATGGCGCGACTTGGCTTGTGATGCTTGCCTCCATTCTGACATAAAGGAGGAGAATAGAAGAATCTAGGAAACACTTAATGGGATGCTTGCAAAACGAGGGCTTATTCATGCAACAGAGTGGCTGATAATTGCTTTTATTATTCTAGGCTAGATTGAGGTCATTGTCTGATGAAATTGGACAATTTAGGAAATGGAAAAGAATGAACACAACATTTAAGTCTGTTTAGACACAAATTCTACATTTTCAGTTCACTTTCTTATCAACTTTTGGCTTTTAATAAGAAGGAAGAGGGAAAAAGGAGGGAAGACGAAGGAGAGCCTGGTAAACGCGCAGACGTGTTGAGGAGAGTAACCTTCGACACGCTAAGGGTTCGTCTAAAACGGCAAGCGCTGGAGAAGCTGATACATATGAAGAATTTTGACGCAGTACAAACACATGTGACTTTTACATGCCAGGCTCACAGTCTTGGAGCCCCTTTCTGGGGAACCAACCTAAGACACAGCTGGCGCAGCCTCTGCAAACGTGAAGTCAGAGGGTGCCACCGCCCACTGCTGACGCAGGATGGCTACGTCAGTGAAAACTCAAGTGTTGAAATCAGACGGTCCTGGTTTCATTTTCTACTGACTAGTTGTGACAGTTGGGCAAGTTATTTAACCATCCTTACTTTCATATCCCCATCTGAGAAACGGTGATATAAATGACACCGCCTGCTACGATTACTGGGAGTTTTAAGAGAGAGAGAGTTACGTGCACAGTGCTCACCAGAGGACCCGGCCTTGGGAGGGGCCCAGCATATAGCTGTTATTATTTCATAATTATTCAGTATGCCTTCATAAATATGACTTCAGTATGGGCATGGAAATGGGCTAATTATCAATATTTAGCGTCGGTAAAGGTTCGGTGGACAGGCAACTGTTCACACTGCTTGTGAAACTAAAACTGACATTCAGTTCTCTTTCTGGAGAGTAATTAAATAATTTACATCAGAAGGCCTTAAAATGCTCATACTCTTTGACTAGGAAAGTCCAACTTACAGGCATTTTTTCTAAGGAAATCGTCACAATTGTGATCTCAAATTTATAGATTGCGACATTTAAATCAGTATTTTAAAACAAAAATTGGAGAATTAGCTAATAACAAATAAGAGAACTGTTTTGATCAATTATATCATTATGATAAAATAAAATGCAGCTATTAAAAATATGCTACAGAACAAAGTTAATGGTATGGAAATAAATTCATAACAATGTTAAGTGGTAAAAAAATAGCCTATAAAACAATAGCATGTAGGATGTGATCACAATTTTTATAGCCATGGACTATGTATGTAGACACACACACATACACATACATGCATATGTACACACATTCACTCACTCAGTCACTCGTATGCACTATGAGAGAAAAAGCTAGCTCACAAATAAAAATCCAAATATTAGTAGTCATTATTCTTGAGTGAATTGCTGGTAATATTTATTTTTCTCCTTTGTGCTTTCCTATATGTTGGAAATTTTCTACAATGGCCATTTATTCATTTTGTAAATTTAAAAAAAATTGGTACTCTTTAAATATGGCATCTATTGGATTAAAATTAAAACCAAAAGAATGCAACAGCTAAATGCCAATAACTGCCCAATCTAACTAGAGACTCTACTTTTGAAACTGTAAAAGTATTTTACAAAGATTAATTAAATATGGCACACACAGTCCGTAAGAAAAACAAAATGTGAATGCAGCAAAAGTTAGTTCCAAGAAATCCCTGCTGGTCATGATTAATTCAGAGACGCAATCACCAGAGCTAATACTGTTTATTGTAATGTACATAACTCCTTGCTCTCAATAATAGGTTACATTCAATATGCTCACCAGGAACAAAGGTTGATTGTTAAGTATGTCTGCAGAGTCCTTGTAACTTGGAGGGCATTTATTTTTATGTACTTTCCTTCTGATGGCCATTTTTCTGAATCGAAATTTAAGATCTGCAGCCTGACAATAGGAAACGTAATTCAAAATCAAAATTTTCCCAGAAAAGTCAGGGCATATATCCCCATGTCCATTCAACTGAGGCGGCCAGACAAGTTAAAGCTGCAGCATGGGCATCACTGAATGTCCCTGCCTTGCCCTTGCCTAAACATAATCTTTTTCTCCTCTTCTTTTTCTCTCTTTTTGCCCTTCTTATTCTTATTTTCCATGCCCTCCTGTTTTCTCTGTGTTTCTTTTCCTCTCCTAGCACACAGCCGCTCCTGGGCAAGGATCTTCTCTGCCTGGGGCTTCTGAGGTTGTGGAAAGCCCTTCATAAGCCTGTGTGGTTGCTCAGAGAAGCCACAGTAAGCCTTGGGCACAGTTAGTAATCAGATTGAGTAGCACACTCCATCACGCACAGCCCCTGCCTCCTCATTAGCACTGGGAAAGCAAACTTCTGAGCAACGCGACTGCGTGGTTATCCCTAAACCATTCCGACCCATGCTGGAGAGGAACCCTAAAAACTTCTGTGCCAATCTCCATGTCTCTGTTGCACCATCCAGGAGCAATGCACCCGTGAGCCTCCTCTGTACTCCCTCTGCTCAGGAGCATCCCTGGTTGCAGAGAAGGGAGTGGGTCTGGGCTCTAGCCTAGGATACGCAGGAAAGAAACCTGACCCTCAGGTTTCGACCCTCTAGAGTTTTCTAGAGCCATCAAGCTGACTTGGAACTGGATTGCACCAGAACATACTGGCAAGCAGAGGAGTCGTGGGCACCTGAATAGCTGACTGTCTCCACGAGACCAGGGTTAAAGGAGACTAATGGTTATGGCCTGTGTTCCTTCACTGGAATGAATTTGGGGGGCATGGGAGCGATGCTTATTCACAAGGCTATTTAAATCAAGCTGTGAGCCTTTAATCCTGCTTTCATTTTTGCTGTGATTAAAATCCCAATGGGCTACATCACATGTACTTTTCATTTTCCGGAACAAACCAAAATATCTTAATAAAGACAGATAGCCATGTATGTAGAGGCTGAGATGACCTCACAATTAAACCAATGGAGGAAAAAGTCATAGGGATCCAAGGGTATCTAACTTAATGGGAAAAGAAAATGACAGCAATAATTACATTTTTGTAGGCCCAAGAACCACACAGGCTTGGATGTGTATTGGAATCAACAGGCAGGAGGAAGACGGAAATATGAGTAAAGACTAAAGAGCTCAGTAAATAAATTAGTCAACTTGTAATTAGGATGGAATACAAATTAGTGGTCGAGTACCTTTTATCTGGGTTGGTTTTGATTGATTAAAAAATGTAAATTGTGAAATTTGAGAAACAACTTTTTCAATAAGACTCCACAGTGTCACTCTGCATTTAATTTCCTTACATATCTTATTTGCAAATGTAGCCATAGTTAAGGGATGTTAACACAGTTCTGCAAACAATTGGTATTGCAACAGGCAAAACCTATACTTGGCCTTCTACAAGTTTCCACAATAGCACTCTTGACTGTTTGAGATGAGAAAATGCAATCTTCCTTTCCATGCTGTGGATCCTGTTTGTGGGACTCATGGAGGAGGAAGAATGCAGCCTCATGTCTGACAAGAAAAATCCAGCTGAACCCTTTTACCCTACTGCTCCCTGGTATTTCAGAATGTAAACACCCGCCCCCAACTGCCACTCTTTACTAGAAAACCTTCTCAGGCTATTTCTTTCTGCATCAAGTTGGAGCATCAGCCACCCTTGCATGGCTTTTCCACCTGGGCCCATGACACCATCCAGCCTGACTTCCCACAACCTTGCAAAGTACGTGGTCTCTCTGGCCATGGTCTCCTCCACGCACGTCTCTACTGTCTCTACTCTCCTGCTCCTCTCAGCAGAGCGGCCCTTCCCCTCTATCGTGGTAGCCAGCCAACATTCGCCACCAACCCACTGTGTCCTGTGAGTGCTGGGCATGTCCCAGGTTTTATCTCATCTGATCTCCATGAGAATCTATCACGTAAGATTATTACGTAAGGAAATTGAGACTCAGAAAGATCAAGGAACCTGCCAAACCTCACAAGATGTAAAGTCTGGTTTTGAAACCAGGTCTGTTGCATGCCAGGGCCCGAGTGAGCACTTACCCGTTGCACTCTCACCTCCCGCCTCTCTGACTCCAGTACGACTTCCATGTCCATCTTGGGCCTAACTCTTCTGAAAGCTCACTGGGCAGCCCAGCGTCCACTGCTCCCACCCACCCTGCTGGTCAGCAGCACAGAGGCAGCACTGAATTCTCGCCTGACTGCGCTGTGTGTGTTTGTCTCATTTCCCAATGAATTTCAGCTCCTTGATGGAAGAGGCTGCTTCCCGTGGGACCACTTTACACACAGACACACACACACACACCCTAAGCTCCTATCTCATTAAAGTGCATTTTAGTAAGGATCTACGTTTGCTCTCTGAGGAGGGTGAATATTATCTTCTCCCAACTCCTTACTCTCTTCCGTTCCCTTCCAGAGAAGAAGGAATGGCAATCTGATTGTGTTGGCTTCCGAGACTCTGACTGGGCTACGTTCACCAAGGGGAGGGCTCAGTGTGAACACCCAAATGGCTTCTTCCCTTCTTCCTTTCCTCCTGCAGTTTAGGTGGTCAAGTTATCCAGGGCCTGTTCCACATGGGGAAAGGCACACCATCTTGATCTTCGTTTTTACCAAACCATGGGCCTGGGTACTCCTGCTCCTTTGTCTCCTGTCCCACGTGCCTAGCTGAGGGCAGGTAGATTCCACAATTTAGGTTTGAGTTAGAGATTTTGAGGGGCTCATCAGGCCTTTGGGCTTGCCCGGCCCAGCCCAGCTCAGCCCAGACAAGCTTACTGGAAAGCTCTTCATTAAGTCTGAGCCAGCCAATAATAAATATAATGAATAATAAAGTGGCACATCATTACTCCCTTTTTGTTGTTTCCTGTGTATATTCTTCTCTATAAGGGCCTTTAGAAAGAGAATTTAGGCTCCCCCACTTTCCCTAGCCAAACAGCACTTAATAGAGCCCCAAGCCCTAAGGTCTCTCCAATATCCCTCTTCTCAGGTTCTTGGTTGTTCAATTCTCTCTCTCAATTCACAGCAGTTTTAAAGGAAGATTTGTTAGAGCTAAGGTCTATGGAAATTAGTGGTGTTTTTATATTGTGTTCATTGCAAGTGATAGTTCACAGGGTAATAGTAAGTCTGAGTTTTAATTATTAGTCTGGGTCTCCCAAGAAGAAAATGCCAAGAAGGATGTGCAGGGACATTAGCAGGAAAATGCCTACATACAAGGAAATAGGGAAGGAGCCAGGAGAGGCTGAGAAAGCCATCATCTGATGGCTTGTAATGCAAGCCGGATCCCAGGTGAGAAATAGGGAGAGAAGGATGGGTAGAAGTGTCTCCAGCCATGAAATCAAAGGAAAGTTCAGCAACACCCCTGAGGAGTCCTTGAGCCCTGGGTGGCTGTCAGAAGCAGAGAGGTGCTCATGGGGACTATGGCCTCAGAGCAAAACCAAGGTGATTTTCTAAGCGCAGCATCTGGGGCCCTCAGTCATTTATGCTCCACGAAGTAAGGAAAGGGTAAAATGCATTCCCAAGACATCACAGCTCTCATCCCTTGTCAATAATTGCTGCCTGCCTCGATCTTTCATTACAAAACTATTCTCATTGCTTCTTTAGACTTCTATTTTTAAGCAGCGGGAGGAAACACATGTTTAAGACTCAAAGTGCTTTGAAAGAAAAACAGAACCACAGTTTATTTAGGAAAACTTCAGCTGAGCACACACGTAGACTGCCCGGAGCCTATTAACTTGGGAAGTCTTAGGAAAACTCCAGAGAGAATATCCCTTCTTCTACTGTTTTATACTCTGCAGACAGATCGGATTCTCACGCCTCTCATGCCTGACACCCAACAACTTTTACTGTTGTTAGAATGGTGCCACTCAGTGCTCAAAGGCTGTGCCATTTCTGAGGCCTTGATTTACCAGAGAGGAACCTGCCTGTGATCCTGTCAAATCTGGGTCAAATCTGCCACACTGTAGTGAGAGCCCCGAACAGAATGTCCTGGTCTCTAGAGCATTCTCATATACACCGTGGGCCTTGACTCCCACAGAATGGTGCCTTGCCAGAGTAGGTGAAGGTTGTCCCATTTGGTTAACTGTCCAGACACCTTCCGGTCAGACCAGGGTAGAGGAAGTTAGTGCTTACCAGCATCTGTGAACTCCTGACCTCCTTGGCATAAAGTTTTGCACGAAGTCAGCTGCTCATGAGACCAAGTGCTGGCCGATGGAAAGGGAGTGGAAGTGATGTGTCCACTCTCTATCCAGCCTTTTCTTCCAGCTGTGTGCCTCTCTCTCCTCCCTTGGCTGGTGGACTGGAGAGAATTTCTAGGACCCAGAAGAGAGTGGAGCCTGGGTCCCTAAATAATGAACCCTTCCCACCCTGCACCTGACTATGACATGGGAGAGAAACAAACTGTGCTGTGTAAAGTCACTGAGAATTCAGCAGCTCACATTATCTACCTTGAATAATACAGACCCCTACACTGCTGGTGGGACTGCAAACTAGTTCAACCTCTGTGGAAAGCAATATGGAGATATCTCAAAGCGATACCAGTGGATCTACCATTTGATCTAGCAATTCCACTACTGGGCATCTATCCAAAAGATCAAAAGGCACTTTATGAAAAAGACACCTGCACTCGAATGTTTATAGCGGCACAATTCACAATCGCAAAGCTGTGGAAACAACCCAAGTGCCCATCAATTCATGAATGGACTAATAAAATGTGGTATATGTAGACCATGGAGTACTACTCAGCTTTAAGAAACAATGGTGATAGAGCACCTCTTGTATATTCCTGGATAGAGCTGGAACCCCTTCTACTAAGTGAAATATCTCAAGAATGGTAAAACAAGCACCACATGTACTCCCCAGCAAATTGGTATTAACAGATCAACACCTAAGTGGACATATAGGAATAACATTTATTGGGTGTCAGGAGGGTGGGAGGGGGGAGGAGGGGATATACAACCACAACGAGTGAGATGTGCAACGTTTGGGGGATGGACATGCTTGAAGCTCTTACTCAAGGGGGGCGGGGGGGGGCATGGGCAATATACGTAACCTTAACACTTGTACCCCCATAATACGCTAAAATAAAAAAAATAAAAAAGTGAAGAAAAAAAATAATACAGACCCCAACGGCATTTTCCCTAGAGAGTCATGGCGTGTTCAAATCAGATTCTTCTGACTGTGGGTCTGCTGCATATGAAATAAGTTACATGTAAAATCTCTAAAATTTATGGAAAGCAATCATACATATACCAAAAGATGTTTGTGTGTACAAAAGGATTCTAAATGTGGTTTCTATTCCCTAGGATTCTATTCCCTAGGAATCCCGAACTCATTCACAGCTATTTGAGACCATACCTACTTTCTGGGTGAATTATCTCTGTAGTTGAAAGAGATGATGGATTTCTCTCAGCTATGCCTTACATTCTTTCTGACCAACACCTTCTAAATAAATGCAGCTCATGGCTTGATCCAAACATACCTATTACATTATTTTGTGGGAGTGGACTGATTAGGAAAGAATAGGGGGAGAAGACTTGATTTGCACTCTTAGTGCTGTCACTGAGGAGCTGAGTACCCAGGCAAGCCTCATTCACTCTCTGGGCCTCACTGTGAACCGTCAGACACTCTCTAAGGGCTCTCCTACTCCGAAATGCTAGGGAAACGCAAGCCATGGCCGCAGGTGTCTGACACGGGCCCTCCATCCTGGCTTGCTTTCTAGCTTGCTTTCGTGCTGCCTTCTAGGATAGTGAATTTCAGACTAAGCATTCTGCTAACCCTGGGCAGCAATCTGTGCTCAGATGAAGCCCCTGCAATGACTGGGGTTGGTTTTACTTGGAGGGAGATGTGGGGATAAAGCTTAAGTTTCCAAAACTCAAGCTTAAGGCCACCTAGACTGGGGTAGTAGAACTAATGTTAAGAAAAGGGAAAGTCCATGGTATCCATGATTTTATTAACAAGATATTTAGATTTCCAAATCAATAAAAACCAAGTACAGTCAACTCAGAGGTGGTGAAACAGATGTCTCATCTAATGAAATGTTTTGTGTAACCAGATTTATTGATGAAGCCCACATGGAAACAGCTGATGGAAATCAAGACGAAGAAACAATGTTCAGTGATGAGAAACAGAAGGAGGTTTTTCCAGAGGCCTCAGGATGTTCTGTGGCTTTACCCATGGATATCAGTCTTGGACGCCATGATTACACAAGGCACCCCAGCGGGCTTCCAGCTGTTCATGGAATGCTAGATAAGCAGATCTAGGGGTTAATGATTTCAAACCATTATGAATGATGAACTTGTTAACTATGAACTTGAAATACTTGTTCTTGAGGAGATGGGAGCTTGGAGGTAAAAAAGAAAAGAATTATGATAATAGTTTTCCCACCCAAGTAACAGCAGATTGCTAAATTGATGGTTTTGTGAGTAATTCACACCCTCTTCCAACAAGTCTCTCTCCACGGGCCAGCTGAGAACAGACACTGGTCCTTGTGTGGCACAGCCTCGATGCCAGCCTGCCTCACGGGCCACCATCAACACCTTCCCTCTCTCCAGTCTGCCCATTCTCATCAATTATTGATCAGTCATTCACTTCTTTCTGTCATTTTAGTGGCGTATCTAGCGTATCTGACACCCAGAGCAGATCTTATTTTGTTTTTTTAAACTGAAGCATAATTTACAAACAGTGAAATTTGCCATTTTTTGATGTACAATGTTGAGTGTTAACCAAATGCATTGGATCACTTTAAGTGCATTTCCTCCTCTATATGACAAAATAATTTACAGTAATAATTATGCATAATCAGAATTAATCATTATTTTCTTGATATGTTACTAAGTTTTAATTCAAATAAATTTTAAATATATTTCAATTTTAATACTACTATTCAAATTTAGTGAAATTCTGAGTGTGAACTAAAGTTAGCACTAGCTAAACAAAAATATTGCACTCCTCAGTATACATTATTTCCCTGGTTTAAATTTTTAAACATAAAAACTCCATATGGCCGCATGGAAAGGCAGAATTGAAGAAATCTGCAATCAATGGACCATCATGGTTTATTCAAATCTACTAAGTGCATGGTAGATATAGACCACAGGCTTGGAGACATAAACCAAACCCAAAACAAGCACCAGTCAATGATTTCAAACCATTATGAATGATGAACTTGTTAACTATGAACCTGAAATACTTGTTCTTGAAATAAATAAGTACAGCTGAATCCACGAGAGTTGGAGACTAACTTCACAACTAGGAGTTTTTCAAATTATTGTGTGTACAATGCAATATTTATTAAAGGATAAGTCATGAAAATGTGCTCATTTAAAGCATACACACATATTACTAAAACTTAACAGTTACTGCAACAGCTGTTTAGAACTTGGACTAACAACAGATTTTTTGGGTGAAATGGATTATTTTATCATTGATGTTCAGAATCACTGACATGAGAAGATAACAAAAAGCAGACTGGATTTCAACTGGTTTTACCGATGTTTTTAAATTCACTAAAGTCAACACATCCCTTATAGCCTGTACCTGTAGCAGACTGCTTCCAACACCCTGTGCTTGGCATGCTACTGGCACGCAGGTCTACACCGTAAGTGGGATGTCTGTTCATTAGTCAATTAACTAATTAACTAATGAACACAAATTATAAACACAGGAATTCTAAAGAGAGGGAGAACTTGATGTGGGTTTAGCTGGTCAGGGAAGGCTTCTTAAAAGAAGAAAAATTTATTCTGGCCCTGAATAGATGTGTGCCTCAACTACAGCAGTTTTTCTTAAAGTCTCAGTTATCCACATGACACAATTTGGGCCATGTCTGCATATAACACGTACTATTATTTACTTAATGTTTTTCTTTAAAGCAACTCATTTGCATTATTAGCATGCATTCATGAATAAAATCTTATATTACTACCATAATTAGACAAACTATATTAAGCACAAATAAAACAAAACAACCTTATTGAATTTAAAATCCAAATCCCAAAGAAAAGTAGTAAAATGAGCAATACTTAATGTAATCAATTGTCAAAGTGCATACATAAAAATATATTTCTAGGGGAGAAGAATGGAGTCAATCAAGAATAAAGCTCATAATTGGCTCTAAGCCACTTAGTTTCAGATTAAGAGAAATTCAGCATTAATGAAATAGCTTCCGTGTTTACTTGTTATTTTACCAAATTTCAACTCTCAGGAGTACAGAATGAGAACAGAAAAAAGTTACTATATTGAACTGCACTAGTTCACTTAAAAAAAAAAAGTCATTTAAAAGTCATTCTCTGGAAGGATTGAATCCTAAGCATTAACTCCTAACCAAAATGAGGCAGCAAGTTTTTTACAATACTTATTTGTTTCAAAAGCCAACTGAAGGAGGCTCCCCTTTCCAAATGTTATTTGCTAATATCCTCAAATTAAGGGAAAGTAGGGTTTTTGTTCTTTTTCTAAAATCCATGTACTCCATTTAGAAAATAATTTTTAAGAACTTATGTCAAAGTTTTTCAAGTACTTTTCATAACATTCAAAATATTTTTAGTGGCTATTCAGTAGAGTTAGTAATCTGGATGTTTGCACAATGGAAAAATCACAACTCTCATTATCTGAGGCATATACATTGTAGAGTTGGTTTGGAGTCATTGTGTTCACTTTGTTGTGCATTTGAAATACTGGTATCAACCTATTTTGTAAGGATACCTTTAAGTTAATCAAATGAACAAATTTACGCCAATTTGCAAAGCCATTTCCAATCAAATATACAACCTCACAGACATAAGATTTCATTTAAAAAGTGCCAACCAATGCTCTTCTCAAAACCCCAGCAGATGTTCAGGACCTTTCTAACTGAAAGCCCAGGAGCATCAGAACAAAACAGAAGTTGTTTAAGTGTTTCCCCACCTTTTCATAAAGCTTGCCAGAGCATGGCAGTCAGTAGGTTTAACTTTCATGCAACCACTGGAATACCATCCGCCATCCGTGCTCACATTTCCAACACAAGGTCGCCTTTACACTGCAAAAACCTTATTTTTAACCACTGCTGTTAGAGGGGCCTGACATAAGAGAAAAACAAAAGACATCAGCCCAACTCTAATATATTTATATTTCACTTGCTAAATGAATGACTGATTTCACAAGTCACATTTCCACACGTTTCTGAAAACAAAGAACCATCGACTCAGATCACCTTTGGAAGAGCCTCCCAGTAGCTCGGCTCTCTTGCTCACCACAAAAGGACGACACGTTCCTAAGACATCAGCTTTCTGTCGAGCTGATGCAGGCAAAGGCCCTAGAGTGCTTCGCCTTTGATCACAAGGAATATTATCCATTTATGTGCTGCTGTGTCAACAATCATTAACATTTTACTGCTATGGCGATCAGGTCAAAAAAAAAAAATGTGGGAAGCATGGATATGTATTAGCAACTTATGTCATCCATACTGAAGCCCTTGTGATGCTTTGGACTGAAGTGGCAAAGAAATCAACTTGAACTGGCTTCAAAAGTAAGGAAATACATTGGCTCATGGAACTGGAAGTCCAATTAGAACTGATTTAATGTGGCTTAATACAGGCCTCTCTGAAATTGTCTCAACTTTGTCCTTATCTATGGACTGACTTTGTACTTGGGCTGCCTTTTTTTATGGCACTAAAGTAACTATAGCAGTTTTAGTCTTCATAGCTGCAGCTTCTATATACAGAAAGAGAAAGGGAAGGGCATCCCTTCGGATGAATGGCTCTTAAGAGTGAGGCAACTTCTGTCTCAAAGTCTCTGGTGGACTTGCTCTCATTGTATCGAATCAACCACGTGCCCATTCCTGAACCAGTCAATCTGGCCAGGGTATCCTGACAATCTGAGAGTTACAATTACGTGCTCTGTAAAAGTGGGATACTGTAATTTTTCCTACTCTAGTCCATCCCGAGCAATGCTAACTATGAAGTCACGGGTGTGGTTTCATAATTTTTAATTTCCCAATACATATTTACTAAAACCCTACATGTTAAAGAGTTTTTCTTAAAAAAAATTTTGTCTACCACCTAATTATATTGTGTTATACAGAGATACATATACACACTTGGCAATACTAGGCATGATGAAGAAGAGGGAGAGAGGGAATGGTGCAGGTGAGCCATGGAAGAGCAGAGGGTGCAGCATGTTACAGGGACAAGGAGTCCTACGAGGATTCACTGGAAAATGGTGGAAATGAGTATAAAAAATCTGGTGGATACTGAAGGACCTGGATTCCAGGCTGAAGAATTTTGATAGCACTTGATAGATAATTGGGAGTGTTTCTGAGTCGGGAATGGTGCAATGAAGGAATTGTTTTAATAACATTAAGTTTATGAAAGTTTAATTAACATTAAATTGTCTATGAAGGATTGATTGGGATGGGAGATCTTTACAATAATGAAGGAATAAAGTAGGAAGACAAAGTGAGAAGTAGGGAAAACCCAGGAGGGAAACGTTTCAAAGAGGAAATTGACTACATTTGAGAAATGTGATACCCAGCATGCAAAGAATGAGTCGTCTAGACTAATTCCAAGATTTATTAGAACAGATTCTCTGATCCAAGATCCCATTTAGCCTATTTAGAGTTATCAGATGTAAGCATGCATGTGATCTACCCAGTCAAGGTAGACTCCTGACTTGTTCCCAATTTATCACTGCTCCGAAAGAAAGAAGTCATGAGTGGTGGGGAAGCTTGGCCGTGAAAAGACGATGACATGATTAAGTGGTCTCACCAAATCAATCCTAAAAGTTAGACCCCATAATCCATGCTAAACCTCTTCCCTCCATCAAGAACAGCCCTGGACACCTCCCTGCAGACAAAGACCTGCTTCACTTCTGCCCCATCCCCTTAGGTGTCATCCCCTCCATCCCTTAGGAGTTTCAGCCCAGGCCCTCCACCGTGGAATTCTAAGGGGTCTTTCTTATGTAGAGGACTGGCAGAGCTCTGCTTCTGGAGCAGGCACTCTTCCTAACGTCTGCTGACAGGGTCCTGGAAGAGTGGACAGGAGGAGCAGGTGCTGGAGAGAAGATGCTGTGGGATTGGTCAAGCCCAGCACAGAGTTGCACTGGCGGCCTTCCCATTCACTCACGGTAGGGTATTTTACAGTAATCTCCACCCTGTATTCTGTATTCCATGACTCCTATTTCTCGGCACTGCTGGCTAACAGCCACCACAGTCCCCTGGGCACAGCGCTTGGCAGCTGTATCCCAGAGCAATGGTGAACAGAGGTCTGACTGGACGTGGATGCCATGCTGCTCTTGCAGCTGTGGTCTTGGGAGTCAGGGGTGTGCCAGGTGGCTGTCCCTGCAATGAGGTGGCAGAGCGCTTGGGCTCCCTGGCCAGGTGGTAGGGAGCTCAGGGTTCCAACTCTTTTTGTCTCTGAGGTGCCAGGAAATGTAGAAGTGTCAGGGTGACCAGGGAGATAATCTCTTGACAAATGTCTGCTTATCTGACTAATGCCACTTAGACAAAACTGAGTTCTGGCTAGTAAACATCCTCTTGATTATCTTTCTTAAAGACTATTTCCTGAGGTTGGTGGTTATTGGAAAAATATATGTATACAGATGGCTAAGTTTATTTGCTTCTCAATCTTTCTCATTGCTGTGGTTAGAAGGAAGTGCTGAGTGCAAACAGTTGTAGTAATAATAATGTAATAGCAACCATTATATTGAGGTTCCTACATGTCAGGCAATATCCTAGGTACTTCAAATGTGTTATTAACACAAAAATTTTATGAATTTTGCACTATCATCACCCTGTTTTACAAACAAGAAACCAGAATTTAAAATGTTAAATGTCTTGCCTAAGGTCACACAGCAAATAAGTGGCAGAGCCAGGACTTGAACCCAGGTCTTTCAGAGTCCAGAGCCAGAGCACTGACTGAGCACACCACTCAGACCATCTACAGGTGTTTAGTCCATGAAACTCAAATGTATGGATTTCATGCAGTTAAATATATTTTAACATAAAGAAGAGCCATCTTTCCTTTCTTAAAAGTAGAAAATTGTCATATACTGTTGGTGAGAGTATAAATTAGGACAACTACTGTGGAAAACTATTGCCATTATTTGCTAAAGCTGAAGATTTGTTTATTGTATGATCCAACAGGTCTATTCCTGGGTATATTTCCAAAACAAATATGTACACATGTGCATCAGAAGAAATGCACAAGAATAATCAAAGCAGCATTAATTGTAATAGCCCTGACCTGCAAATAACCCAGAAGTCTACCTACAAGAGTGTAGATACACAACTGGGGTATATTCACACAGTGGAATACCACACAGAAATAAAAAATAATGAACCCAGTTAAATGCAACTACACGGATGAATGTTGTGCTGAGGAAGCAGAGGGCAAATATTATAAGATTCCATTTATTTAAACTTCAAGCACAGAACTAAATTATAATGTTCAGCAATTCATACTTATGGGGTAGAATTATAAAGGAAAGCAAATAAGTGATTACCATGAAAGTCGAGAAGGTTGTGGGGAGGCAAGTGGTCATCATGAGAAGAGGCTTAAGAAGCTTCTCGGTTCTGGTGACTTCTATTTCTTGGCCTGAGAAGGTAGTTACATGTGGCTTGTTTGATAGTAATTCATGAAACCAGACATATGTATTTTATGCACTGTCTTTACATGAATAATATTTTATAATACAAATGGCTTTTTTAAAAGTTTAAAGGAGGAAAAGGAAAAAAATAAGACAACATTGGGTTTTTGTTTGAAAATTCAGTCTAAAGTGTCTATTTTAGGGCAGATTTTAATTGGCAGAATCTGCCACCTGTGGAATCACTTCTGCCCTCTTTGCTGACCTGAAGCCTCCTCACTCCCACCCTTTGTTATCAATAATGTTTTTTCGTGTTAAATAAATGTTTTCTTGCTCACATTATAGGGGACTGCACTCAAGTGTTTTTTCTCTACGAAGGGACTAATTGATTTTTCTGGTCTGCTTGTTAGAAGTAATCATGAGCTCCTTGAGTCACCCTTGACTCAAGAACATTTTTGCAATTGGAAAATGGGAACAGCAGGCTTATTGTTTTATTAACACATCAGAATAAAAGTTTGTCAGAGCTAGATACACAGGCAGCCATGATACTAGGCAAGATGTTTGGACATCCCCAGAGCTGGAGATGAGGCTGGGGTGGGAGGAAGGATTGGGTCCAGTTCTGACAGGGAGTAGGCTGGAGTACCTCGGGCCAGAGCAGGCAGTGGGTTGAAGCCCAGTTCATAAGGGTTTTGAAGATCTAAGTAGGCAGCATATCAAGTCTGGATATTTAGTGGAGATGTCTCTAAACTCTGAATTCTAGGGGACATGGCCTTTTAAGGTAAGAGATGCAGATGTCTTGAGGATTTCTTTGCATTCCAAGGTCAGTGACAGAGAAAAGTAAGTGGTAGTAAGAAACCCCATTGCACATTCTTCAAAGTAGCAGGCTGTCTTGACTGTGCTGTGTGCTCTTCATCTACTAACAGCCACCTTCATGTTCACATGCCCTGGACTGTATCTAGTACAAAGAAAGAATCCAAGGGGAACAGGAGAGAAGAAGTGCCATTCATCTATGGACCAGATGGCGAGCATACTCAAACAACCCCATGGAGTTTGACACATGAGCTCGATCCATCCATCCAATGGCAGTTGCGAGGGGAAGTACAAGCCTAGTGCCCTGGAGTGTTGGAGTGTTGCTACTTAAAGTGTGGTGAGCCAATAGTCTGTTACCATTTGGGACAAGATAAGTTCAGAATGGAAAACGGGCATTCAGAAACTTCAGAGTAATTTGACAGAGAAATTTTATGTCTATTAAATCTAATAATTAAAATGTGGGGCTCATTTTGCTTGCCTTTGCTATTTTGTATTTCTAGTATTTATTTTTTGTAGTATTTAAAAAATGTATTAGTCCACAATGAACTGAAAATATAAAAAAAAAAAAAAAAACCAAAAAACTAGTGTTTCATCACAGACTGTTTAGGAAGCACCACTCCTGAGAAAGAGTCTCTGAGGGACATGCCTAATCGAACTCAGCTTAGCCCTACTGTTCTTGTCAGTGGGGACAGGAATGAATGAAACCCTTGAACAGGTTTATGTGGCAGTTATCTGTAGTTCATAAATGGACACACATTTATGACTAAATAGCTTTATTAATTCAGTGTAATCGAAATTCAAGTAGTAGAAATTGACTGACCATTACTGTTTCCCATGTGCTAAGCTATTTAGATATAGCATTTCATTTAATCTGCAAAATTACTCTATGAAGTTGATTCTATTTTTACTTTCTCATTTTATCCAGGAGAAAACCAAGTAAGGCATAGAGAGGTTAAGTAGTTTTGTCTTATAAGCCACCATGCAATCCTTTCGGGGAGAATGTAGGGTGCAAATTAAAATTAATCCTGAGTTTTTCTTTCTTCCCTTTACTTCTCTGAAACTTACTTAACCTTTCGAGGCCCACCTAAAATTCCACTTCTTTCAAAAGCAATCATTTGTAGACTTAGTCTTCCCTGAATCACATTATATCTTCTTAAATTTCTCATGGTGACATTATTTGTTCCCATTATTTGTGATCTCACTGATGCTTTGTCTCCCACAACAGCCTGTAAGCTCGTGGAAGACAAGAGCTATAGACATACATCCATACACCCCCATCCTAACTCCCTTCCCAAACGGCGACACTTGCAGACACGTGCTGTGCACTTCCATTCTTGAGTTGAACAGAGTTCAAGTTTATTTTTGTTATTTTCATAAGGACCAAGTGCAGGATTATACACATACATAAAAATTTCACATGTGCGGAATCAAAGAGAGGTGTTAATTTTATGCTGTGTATTTCTGTATTATTCAGGTTTTTACAGAAGAAGTCTTACTTATAAAACTCAAATTCACTTTAACCTTGAACTTAAAGTTCCTGACAGAAAGAGCAAGCTGGGCAGTGAGTTGGAAGAACATGAACTGGAAGAAGAAGATGTTGATGTCCAGTGTTGATTCTGTCATGGAAAAGTCTTAAGGCGGGCTGAAGAGAAGGGACCAAAAGAGGGACTATAAAGCCCTGCTCCAGCTCCCGGAACTGACACCCAATCACGTATTTACACTCTCAAAATTTTGTTATTCAATTATATATATTGAGATGCCATGATCCTATAATTTAGTACATTTTAGACTTTTCATGTGTTGTCAGTGTTATCCAGTGTGTGAATGTGTGTGTGTGTGTGTGTGTGTGTTTCCTTAGACACATCTGGGAGGAAATAAGATCTTTTGGGACCCAGGAATAAATTCATTACTGGAATTTAGGCATCAAAATTTTCCCTTGAGCTTTCTGAGAATCAAACCCAAAATATACATATAGTAGGCCACAAGTGTTTAGAATTGTTATTTCCGTTTAAAGGGGTGTCAGCATATGGCATCTGCTTCTTACAAAAGGAACCCGTTCTGTAGGATGTGTTACTCCCCTCTACAATCTTTCCTGGCCAAATATTTGAGCTTGTTTAAATTGGAAACCTTGATCATCCATCAGTCACTTTCCAATGTGGTCTGAGTTTATACAAGGTTATTAAGCATGAAATATTTTATTTTCCTTAAGTACTAAGTTTGACAGTATCTCTAACACTTCACTTTGACACTTCTAGTTTTATTTTTATTGTGAAGGTACATCCTCAGTCTTTCAAACCCATGTTTTGGTTTGTGATTATCTTTCACATTTTTTAGAGCAATTTTGTTTGAAATCTTGGATAAGTAAAAAATTCATGTTATTTTTGAATATAAGTTCCCCCATGGAACCAGTGCAGCACAGACGGCTAGAAATATCAATGAAGTGATTGGGAAGGATGTGGCTAATGAATGCATAGTACGTCAATGGTTTGAGAAGTTCCATTCTGGTGATTTTAATCTTGAAAATGAGCCATGTGGGCAATATGAGACCAAGGTGTAGGACAAGGTGCAGGATAATGATGAACTGAAAGCTATAGTGGAAGAGAATCCATCTCAACCTACACTTGAAGTAGCAGTAAGGACTGACATTATTATTCCAACAATATTAGAACATTTAAAGCAAATTGGCAAGGTAAAGAAACTGGATAGATAGGTTCTGTGTGAATTAAACAAGCCTCAGCAGAGAAATCCTCTCAAAGCTTGCCTTTCTTTGCTGTCATGACATAAAGGCAAACCATTTCTACACCATATTGTTACATGTGATTACAAAATGGATTCTTTTTGACAATTGCAAACATTCGGCACATGGTTAGATAAAGATGAAGTGCCGAAACACAGTCCAAAACCAAATATCTATCAAAAAAAGCTAATGGTGTATGTTGGTGGTCCAACACTGGTGTTATCCACTGTAGCTTCATGAAACCTCGTCAACTGATTACAGTAGATGTCTACCACAGCCACTTGGATGAAATGATGAGGATGCTTGCAATTAAGCAGCTGAGACTGGTCAGTAAAGACAGGCCAAACCTCTTGCAAGACAATGCTCAACCACATGTCTCACAAACAATGCTGTTCAGACTATAGAAGCTGGACTTCAAAACTCTGTCATCTACCATATTCACCAGACCTTGCACCAACTGACCACCACTTCTTCCAGGCTCTGGACCACTTCTTCCAAGGAAAAATACTCAATTCTCAACAAGCTGTGGAAAACACCTTTTGTGATTTCATCACCACTTGCTCTTCAGGCTTCTTTGCTGCTGGCATAAACAAGCTAGCCTCAAGATGGCAAAACTGGTGTTGATAGCTTAGGTGCATGCTTTGATTAACTGTACTGCTTCTTGTTTGAGATATAATATAAACTACACTTTTGATTCAAAATCATATCAAATTTTATGATTTGTGTTATGTGTTAATAGGTGTAACGATATGTGTTAATAGCATATATGAGTATACTGGAAAAATACTAATAACACATATGAGTATATTGGAAATCAGCCATTTTAGGGATTTAGAAACTGTCAAAGACTGACATCCACAGAGCACCACTGTTAGTAATTTATGCATGGAAGCTCGTCCAACAACTGATAAAAAGAATATGTGTGTACACAATATAATTATTTCAGACTCAATGTGCTTTTTTCTATTAGCTTTTAAAATGTTTGCACAAAAAGTTTCTTTGCCAACCCAGCTCTTCTGCGGGTTCTTGTGGGAAGAAGTGACTGGGGACATGATCTTTGCAATATTTCATTTTGTTATCTCTTATTATTACACGGTGGCCCAGAGCATGGCATGAATAAAGCTGTCTTGTCATCAAAATGCATTCATTCATTTAACAAGTTCCAGAAAATAATGGAACAGTTGCTAAGCAATGGGGAAATTATACATTCTCAGGGATCTGTGCAGATTCTAAAAGCAAAAGTAGTTCCGGGAATTGGTATTAGTGTCTCTGAACCCATCTAAACAAAACCAAGAAAATCACGCGCTCCGTCCCATAGCCAGGAGGCAGCATCTTTTCATTTATCCCTAATTCTGAACCAGGTTTTCAAAATGATTATATAGGTAGAAAATTTCCTGGTAAACAATGATCTGTGTCCATTTATAAGCTACAGATACCTGGCAAGTTCTTATCACATTTATTTTAAAAGAACTACGGTATGAGAGGATATATTCTTTTAACTAGGAAGTAAGTTTTACTTTAGATGTAATAATAATATTTTAATTGCAAAAATGCATATTTAATGAAAAATACTTAACACATTTTTTAAAAAACACAAAATTATTTAACATATACATGGACAATACACATATATACATACCTCATTCTAAATGATGTAAATATTCTTTTTAAAAGAATTCTTGAAAATTTAGGTTGTTCCTAATAGATGACCATTATAAATAACTCCTAATTATCCTGCACAAAGATTTCAAAAAATTGAGTACCTGTTTACTGCTAAAGTAATGCATGTAGAGAAACATTTCTGGAATAGGGGAGTAAGAAACTCTGAAAATGTACTACTCCATAAAGTCAACAAAAACACTGGGAGAAAAAAAAGCCCCAAAAGCTTTCTTAGAATTCTGGAAATTAACAAAAGGCTTAAATAAATACAAGTATTTGCTTAAGAAAAATGGCTGAATCTCAGCAATAATGTCAGCAAGTTTCATGGAATTTTAACTTGCACTATTCACATCCCCCTCTCCTGAGATCTACAGTAAACTTGAAAACCAGCAGCCTCACAACCACAGATGATGAAAAATCAGTATCCAAGCATCCACTGAAGGGAGAAAAGTGGGTTTAGAGCTCTCCAAAAAGCCTGTATCTACAGACTGTCACTATGTGACCTGGTTGGTAGCTCATTGGAAAATCCCCCATTTGCAGTGTTTGTCTTTATATGACCTGACTCAGAGCTTGCTAAATGGAAAAAAGACCTAGCCTCAAGGTGTTTGTTAACACAGCCGTTTTAGTCAGCAATACCATTTAGAGCAAAGAAAAGCTGTCCAAAGAACTTAAAAGAAAATCTGGAAATAAGATATTCATAGCACCTTTTGAAAAGATCCAATGTATTCCTGGGGACCTAAAAAGCCACGCACTTATGTAGGGCTATGTATATGCACAGGAAAAAGCCTGAGAAAGTCCCACTATTTCTACATATGCAGAAGAATTTCTTTATGATATATCCTCAAAGGTGGAGTGGCTAGCTTGTAGGTTTTGCTTGTCTTTAATTTCGCTAGCTATTGCCAAATTGCTTGTATAAATTCACACTCACATTTGACCAGGTAAGGACCCTAACCTTATGGAATTTGTATTCTGATGATGAGATGAATCATCAGAGGTTGAGAGATTGATGAATCTTATTTCTTTACATCCTTGATCAGCCTGGCATTGTGGACTTTTTAAAGCACTTTATTATTGTTTTAATTTATTTTTAAAATTACCAGTAAGTCTGAAGATCTCTTTATTTGTCAGTGAATTTTACTGATTTTAAAACATAACGTCCATTTCTAAACATATATCTTTATGATTTAACACCATTCTAAATGAGCCAAATGCATGGATCCAACAGTAGGGAAAAAAGGGAAAAATAATTTATAATAGTATAAAATAATATGAAATAGTTTGACTGTCATAAACGAGGTTTTTTTTTGACATCTGACCTTATGAAACAGTAACAACTGATCAAAATAAAGAACCAAAGTTTCTGATTAGGAAGACAATTTAAGAAACTGATTTCTAAAGACAGTGGCCTATACTTTGGTTCCTTTTTGATTGAGTGGATTTAAAAAAAATCAAAGAAATCAGTCTATGCAATTCTGAAAATGGTATTCCAAAGGACTTTTTGCCTTAGAAATGCTTGAATTATTTAGAATTGGGGTCGCCTGAGTAGGAGTTACTTGGATGCCGCTCGAGTTGCATGATACCCAGTCTACACAATGTAAGCATCACTGGGTGTGTCCTGTGCCCTCATGTTTTTTTTTATAGGGGATGAAGAAGAAAATAATTTCTAAAGAAAATCCCTCAAACTCGAATTCAACCTAGAAAGGATTTTCTCATTTGAGCATTGAACATTGAATATTTAGCACTGAGCATTGAATATTGCCCAAAGCCACTTAATTAGCTTTCAGAACAATCTTTCATTTTAATCTGTTTCAAACAAATGGGCTAATAAAGTAGTGGGACTCGGTGCACAGCCCAAGATGTTAGTCATGTCTTATCAACTGTGACTTAGTCATGATTTATTAGAATTTTTCATGACAATATTAAACTGATTGATTACAGCAATTATAGAGCAATGATCACAAAACATAGCAGTGTATTTTAATAAATGCTTGTAAGCTTCTTTAGAATGGCTTCATCCTGTCTGGGACTGCATTCTGATAGGTGATACATACATTCCACTGAAGTTTTTAAGATTAGACCCACAATAGAGCCATAGTACAATTTCCTTTGAGCATGTAGCTATTTCTACTGGACTTTGACCTGCAGCTATCCTGCTATAAGATAATAGATACTCTAAATTTCCTTAACCATTTTGGTACCACGCTCACCAGCCGCAAAACCTTGCCCACAGCCGGTACTCATAGTCTGCATGATAGTTTGTGCTGTGCATTGACGACGAATCCTTTTTGTTCTTGTGTGATGAGGAAAGCTTTAAAGCACTGAAAGCTTGTTTTACTTTACAGGCAGCTTTAGGAAAATAACTATAACAACTCCTACTAAGGACTTGTTAAAAGGTCACAGATTCATAGTAACTTATTAGCTGAACGTACACACTGCAACTGCAGAGATAAAAGCTGTAAAAGTAAAAGTTTTTGGCTGTCGGCTAAAGTTGACGCTCGGCTGTGTGCCTTCATATCACGGCTGTCTGCTAAAGTTGATGTGCACGTTCACCTGTGGCTGTCGAATATAGTCGACACTCGTACCGAAATGGTTAACCACCATTTCCAGTCCTTTGAGGACATTCCTTTCTCTCCTTCTTGCTTAATGATTTGCTCTCAGGAGTTCTGCTGCGACTCTGCCTCTTCACCCTATACTGCAAACTTCCTGTTGGAAGATGTTCAGCTACAAGGGAACAGAAGTCACTTCTGCTTTTGTTCCTCCAAACAATCACAGCCAGAGAGCAGCTTGTCCTGTCTCTCAACCAGACTAGATGCTTTTAGTTTTTTTCTTGACTCTCGATAAGACTAGATTCTCCCATTTTCACTCCTTGGCTTGCCCAGGAGTCTAAACTATCCCTCAGACTACTGCTGAGAGGGGCATTTTTGCAATGAAGGCAGCCAAACTCCTCTACCCACGTGCTGTGGCCAGGCCTCTGGAATTCCATCCTAGTCCTGCTATACCAGATGCTGCTGAAACCACCCTGACCTCCTCTGACGCCCTTACTGGTTCTGGGGACCCATTCCCCAGCTTCTGTAGTGTTTGCTCCTCATGGTTACATGCCATCCAGAAGCTTTGTCAGAGACCCTCCTGTTGGTTTCTGGAGCTGATCTACTCAGCTACTGAGAGCCTAAAATCCTGGGAGTTAACATGCTCCTGAGGTAAACCTTAGCCCATAACCGACTGCTGCAGGAGGGCGAAAGCCTAGCTCCTTTGGGTTAAAGGACTCCGCTCCAGATACTCTGGGGGCATCAGGCTTAGGCTGAGTTTTAACCTGGAATTGTCTCCTTTCTTGGTTTCTTCCTCTCCGCCCCTAACTTATTTCTCTTGGAAGAATAAATCCTCACCTCTGCAGCTGCCTTCAAAGAGTCCAACTTAAGAAACCTGCTTTCAAGAATGATTATCTTTACTTACCAAAATGAATTCACTTAAGTATCTACAGAGCTCCTACCTTCTGCCAGGCCCTGCTCTATATGCAGCTATGTTGATGAATAAGACAGATACAGTTGGCTTTCTTCGGGAGGGAAGTGACACAGTCACTAAAGAAATGAATAAGATAAGTTGAGTGGATAAGGAAAATAGAATAATGTGATAGAAAATGACCAAGGAGGAGTGCTGGCAGCTATCTTAGCCTGAGTGGTCAAGGAAGGAGTCTCTGGTGGGGTATTTGAGCAGCGACTCTAGAAATTGAGGGAGCAGGCCATACAAAGGTTTGGAGGAAGAGCCTTCCAGGCGAAGGAATAGCACCTGGAGGAACAGCACAGGCAGGCTTGGCATGCTCTAGGAAAAATCAGAAACTATTGTAGCTGGAACCAGTGAATCAAAGCAAGAGAGACAAAGAAGGCAGCAAGGTGAGGAGAGGCCAGGTCAGGTAAGGATTTATAGACCACATGGATACATCTTTAGTTTTGATAGAAATCCACTAAAGAGCTCTAAGGAGGGGAGTGGCATGATTTGATTTATGTTTTAGAATGAACATTCAGGCAGCTGAGCAGAGCCTAGTTTGTAGATGGCAAACTTAGAAGCTGCGGGACCCAGTAAGAGGCTCTCTGCGGTAACCAAGCCACCTGTTTTGAACAGGGACACTTTTGAGCACATGATCATAGTGGTGTTAACTTGACAGCAGACTATCACAGAGTACTGCTGTTATGGTTGTAGGTAGGGGTCCAAGTAAGTGGGGTTGCCACATAAAGTACAGGACATTCAGTTAAATGTAAATTTCAGATAAACAACAAATAATTTTCTGATATAACTATGTCCCAAATACTGCATGGAGTGAAATGACATGGGACACTCTTATACTAAAAAATTATTCAGTGCTTATCTGAAATTCAAATGTAACTGGGCCCCCTGTTGTTGTTGTGTTTGTTGTTGCTATTTCCTGACTCTAGCACTCTATGAGTAAGGGGTGCTAAATAAAGAGCCTGAGTTAGCTAACAAGAAAATAGTTGGAATATGCAGAAATTTCTTAAATCTCAGCATCATTTTTTTTCTTGTCTGTTGTAAGCTAAAGTCAAAATGAAAGCATCATGTCACTGAAGTTAGAAATAATTTACAATCATACTGCTTTATGTGAAGATTTAGGCATTAAATTATAACAACACACACACACACACACACACACATGCAAAAACAAATCCCTGATGATCCACACTCTATACCATCCAAATATGTTTCTACCCTGACTTTCTGTCCAACAGAAAGTTTTCTCATATTTTTATGCTACAAAACTGTGTTGAGCTAAAAACAAGGGTAATCTATTAAAAGTAACCTGGATAGTTGTGAAAATGATCAAACACTGTCTCGGATGACCAGTGTACGTGCACCTTGGAATGTGCCCAGGAATGCCCAAGTGTCCTGAGAACGATTTCTGAACCTGCTGCAGGAAACATCTGGCCTCTTCTGGGGTGGAAAAGCTCAGTGGTTACAGAGCTTGGGCTCTCAAGTCTGGCAACCCTGAGTTTGAATTCCATGTTGACCATTAAGAATCTATGTGAACATACACAAATTAAGCTTACTTTCCTTATGAGGAAAAAAATAGATTCTCTTTGGGAAAATGCCTAGTAGTGGGATTGCTGAATCAAGTGGTATTTCTAGTTTTAGATCTTTGAGATATCTCCAAATTACTTTCCACAGGGGTTGTACTAATTTGCAGTCTCACCACTTGAATGTTTATGGCAGCACAATTCACAATTGCAAAGATGTGGAAACAACCCAAGGGCCTATCAATACATGAGTCGATTAATAAAATGTGGTATATGTATACCATGGAATAGTACTAAACTACAAAAACCAATGGTGAATTAGCACCTCTTGTATTATCCTGGATAGAGCTTGAGCCCATCCTTCGAAGTGAGGTATCACAAGAATGGAAAAACAAGTACCACATATACTCGCCATCAACTTGGTACTAACTGATCAACACTAAGGTGCCCACATGGCAGTAATACTCATTGGGTGCCGGTCAGGTGGGAGGGGGGCAAACGGGGTGGGTAAACTCACAACTAATGGATGTGGAGTGCACTGTATGGGGGAAGGGCACAGTTGTAGCCCTGGTTTGGGCAAGGCAAAGGCACTACACGTCACCAAAATGTTTGTATCACCATAATATTCTGAAAAAAATTGTGAAAAAAAATAGATTCCCTATATTATGTGCATTAGATAAGATACTGCATGAGATAGTGCTTAACAGAGTGCTAGATTCATAGTATAATTTCAAAATTTTTAGTTATTGCAGATGTTATTAGTTATCAGGGTTCACAATATGAAGGGAATTTTCCTGACATAAAAGTAAGTTCTACATATTGACATATGTGGCCTAGGGCACATTCTCCAGAAGCAGATCTAATTGTATGGACTTGTACGAAAGTGATTTATTAGTGATGAATAAGACAGAGACAGTCAGATCTATCTCTAAATATTCTTAGGAAAGTGGGAGGGGGAAGTGGGAGCTGTGAAGAAAGGAGGTCAAGCTGGGGTGCAACGTCAAGCAGAGTTCTGTGAAGGGTGACTTTGGCTCAAGCCCTCCGGAGAGCTCCAGAAACAGAACAAGTCACACCTGAGCTGTCCATCTCAGGGCACAGGGGATCGTGAAGTCACAGTCATTGTTTAAGAGATGCCCACAGGGAGACGGGAAGGAAGTCCCTGCAGGGAAAGCGGGTTATGGCGTCATGAGGGCAGCCCTCTGCAGAGCTGCTGGGAGTGGAAACACATAGGGCTCTATTGTACATAAAAAGGGCAAGGGGTCTTGGTGGGAGAAGCACTGGCAGTGTCCACTTCCCATGCCCTCATTCACCTTGAAGGAAGAGACACAGATGGGAGAGGAAGGAGGAGGATCTGTGGTTCTCACTCACTTCAGTGCAGAATGCCTCTTGGCAAAAAAGGTGGGCAGGTAAATAGATACTTTCTGGGATGGTAAGCTGTGGAGAATTATTTGCAAACTTCACTTAATAAATGGCAGTTATTAACAAGCCAAGTATTAATATAAACATCTTTGATGTTCATTAACCATGAGTCCAGGATGGCTACTCACATCGTTTCCTCTTTTAAATTTATCTCAACTACTGTTCATGTCTTTTGCCCACTTTTTGTTGGGGTTGTTTTTTTCTTGCTGATTTGTTTGAGTTCTTTATAGATTCTGGATATTAGTCCTTTGTGAGATAGTTTGTGGATATGTTCTCCCATTCTGTAGGCTATCTATTCACTCTGTCGATTATTTCCTTCACTGTGCAGAAGCCTTTTAATTTAATTAAGTCTCATTTATTTATGTTGTTGCTATATTTGCCTTCGAGGTCTTTGGCATAAATTCTTTGCCCTGGCCAATGTCTAGAAGAGTTTTTCCTACATTTTCTTCTAGAATTTTAATGGTTTTATGCCTTACATTTAAGTCTTTATTCCGTCTTGAATTATTATTTTTGTATATGGTGAAAAATAGGGGTCCTATTTTATTCTTCTGCATGTGGCTATCCAATTTTCCTCCTACCGTTTATTGAATAGGGTTTCCTTTCTACAGTGTATGTTGTTCTCTGCTTTGTCAAAGATCAGGTGGTTATAGGTAGATGGTTTTATTTTGGGGTTCTGTATTCTGTTCCATTGATCTATGTCTGTACTTGTATACCAGTCCTATGCTGTTTTGTAGTATAATTTGAAGTCACATAATGAGATGCCTCCAGATTTGTTCTTTTGCTTAAGATTGTTTTGGCTTTTGGGCTCCTTTTTGGTTCAAAAATAAGCTTAGAATTATTTTTTCTATATCTGTGAAATATGACATTGGTATTTTGATGGGATTGACTACTAAAAATCATTACATGGAAAACCACCCTGTTACTGCCCCCAAATGGTAAGTATTTCAATGAGAAAAAGAGAAACACTACAATATAAAAAATGAACAAAGGATATGAACAGGCAATTTACAGAAGAACAAGCAAAAATGGCCAATAAACGTAAAATTACTGCTAAAACTCACCAGTATCCAAAGAAATTCAAATTAAACTATGAGATACTAGTTTTGACCTATCAGATATACAAGGATTTTTAAAATGATGATACCTACAATTGCCAAAAGTATAGAAAAATTAGCACTCTTATATAATGCAATGTTATTATGAGTATAAATTGATATAAATTTCCTAGAAGATAATTTGACTATATATATATATATCTCAAAATACATAAAATATGCAGACTCTTTGACAAAGCAATTAAACTTTAAGTGATGTTTATTTAAGAAATAATCATTAATGTGCATAAAAATTAGTTTCAATAATGTGACTGCAATGTAACTCACAAAATCTAAAACTGGAAATACTACAAATGTCTACCAATAGAGTATCCAATTAAATGAACAGGAGTATATAAATTACCATAACAAACTATATAGCTATTTTTAAATGTTATGAAGTTATACTTATTGACAGAGAAAGATCTGAATCATATATTACTCTCAAAAAATTGTAGGACAATGTAATCCAATTTAAAAAGTTAATATATATGCGTAGAAACATGTCTAAAAGGATATATACTAAAATATTAATAACAATTACCTTTCGGTACCAAAGATGACCTTTAATCTCTTCTTTCGCTTCTCTGTACCTTTCTCATTTTTCTACTGCAAACATATGTTGCTTGAGTAATAAAAAAAGTTATAAAATAATATTTCCTCTCTGTACTTAGTTAAAAATGAAGCACTCTCAGAGACTGAGCAGCAATAGATATTTTTCCATTTTATTAATTTCCTGGTCCATTAAGTGTATGTAATGAACAGCCTGCCATGACTCCAGCTGGCTGGAGGAGAGCCAAGCGCCATCCCGCAGGCGAAGCAGGGGAAGCCATCCATCCCAGCTGAACCCCGGCCAGCAAACCACGGCCCCAGGACTCAATCCATCAAGCTGCACTTTCAGAAAAAAGTCTCCAGTCACATAAAGGCTTCACATCAGCTAAAGGTGTCCCTAGAAAGGCACCTTTTTATAGCAGCTGCTGCCTCACTGAATTTGAAATGTTGGCAGCGATTTTGCAGTTCTAAAAACCTAGCAAAACGCCCTGCATGTGATAGGTGCTCAAGAAATGTCTGGACTGTGACGCAATGACTTTCATCTTAGGAGTGACAGGGCTGAAGGAAAGACAAGGATGATAAAATATTTGAGATGTGACACCAGGAAGCCATTAAGTAGTCATATTAGTAATAACGTATTTTTGTCTAAATTCAAAAAGCGTGAGGCCCGTCCTGATTTACAAACTCCTAACTGTCCGTTGCTACTGGTGCCCCACCCACTGCTGCTTACTGAAAACAACATCAAAAGCTTGGTGCTTTCTAAAAGCTCTAGGCTGAGAAGCAGAGGAAGAAACCAGCCATGAATATAAGAAACAACTCAAGGCATACCCACTGCCAGAGTCTGAACTGACCTGTTTATGTGATCATCTCCTTGTCCAAAATACCCCTTCTCATCCTTAACACCACACACAGAGACGGAGTGGACACTAACCCAGCTGACAGTCTTCTCTGTTATCTTTCTCTTTGTTAAAAATGTGACCTTTTGTCAATTTCGCTGCTAGGGTCTTTTTAAATTTTATATCTAGAATAAATTGGAGTTGTATTTTGCCCACTGCTTTTAAATCTATGAAGTAGTGGATTTAAAAAACAATTTCATCTCCAGTTTATGTGTAAATACATAGGTTGCTTTGAAAAATGTTTTATTTACCTAATGGCCCATAATGGAACCCATTAGAGAAAATTTATATTCCTCCATAGTGGCTTAACTAATAAATCACATCACAAAAATATTCTGCAAATGAGGCATTTCATTTTAGCCTCCTTTTCCATTCCAATAACCTGCAGGAGTGAAACAGTCCCTTAGTATGTTGTCTATATGTGGGTAGCTAAGAATGAGTTTTGAGGTTTTAATAATCAATTTCCAGATGGAAAAGCAAAAGTAGACATATCACCGACTTGTAACGCAATCAAACTGTGACCCTGTTCCACAAATCTAGATTGGCAGCCTGAAATGCCATTATGAACACATACTCAAAATTAAATAACAGGCAAGTTCCAACCCAAAAACATGAGTGGGGAAATATAGATGACTCAGAAGGACCCACCACCAAAAACACTGCATGAGAGAATACTTGGAAGTGTGTCTATAAACACGTGAGAGTACCTGGTAATATGTCCATAAACACGTGAGAGTACTTGGAAGAGTGTCCATAAACACATGAGAGTACTTGGAAGTGTGTCTATAAACACAGAGAATGTTTGAAGGCACATGACGTCAACTATGGATACTACGTAACATTGGTCCTAGTTTCATTTCATCTGTGGCAGGGCAGAACTGCTCCTCCTTTCTCCTTGCCACCACGACCTCTTCTCTTGTCTGGTTTCAGATCTGGAGGAGAGTCTGAACACAAGTCAGAGATTCCAGGTAAAGAAGCATCTTATGGTGCAGACAGGCACACACCCACCTCAAGAAATTTGAGCCATTCTATGCTTCCATCCACAACTGCTATTGCCTCCAGTTAATGAATCCGGCTTTCTCACATTCTCCTAACAGCGATTATTTCTTTAAGAAATTGCATGTGTTTGTAAAGTTTGAATATCTGCAAGTGAATGCCCCACCTCCATGGCTGAGGTGGTTTTCCTGCTTTAATGGGGCTGCCAGTCTGGTGGTGGGAATATAAATTGATGCAGCCACTGTGGAAAACAGTATGGAGGCTTCTCAAAAAATCGAAAATAGAACTGAGATATGACCCGGCAATCTCACTTTGGGTATATATCCAAAGGAATTGAATTCTGGATCTCAGAGAGATATGTGCACTCTCATGTTCACTGCACTATTATTCATAATAGCCAAGACACGCAAGCAACATAAATGTCCACTGATGAATGAATAAAGACAATGTGGGATTTATATACAATAGAATATTATTCAGCCTTTAAAAAGAAGAAGATCCTGCCCTTTGCAACATGGATGAACCTGAAGGACATTATGCTCAGTGAAGCCAGACTCAGAGAGACAAATACTACATGGTACCACCTAAATAACGAATCTAAAATAGTCAAACTCATAGAAGCAGACAGTAGAATGATGGTTTCCAGGTGCTGGGGACAGGAGAAGAAATGGGAGGTATTAGTGAAAGGGGACAGAGTTTTAGTTATGCAAGAAGAGTAAGTCCTAGAGATCTACTGTACAGCACAGAGCCTATAGTTAGCAATGCTGTATCGTATACTTAAAAATTTGCTAAGAGGGTAGACCTTATGTTAAGTGTTCTTATCACAAAAAAATAATAATAATAAATAAAGGAGAGGAAAATTTTGGAGGTGATGGATATGTTTATGGCATAGACTGTGATGGTTTCATGTGATATACTTGTCTCCAACTCATCAAGTTATGTGCATTAAATATTTACAGCATTTTCAATACCAATCATACCTCAAAGTGGTTAAAAAATATATTAATAAAATAAAATCATACCAAACATTAGCAGAAAAAAAAATAGTGCTGTAAATTAAGCTCTTTCATTCCATAGTGAATCCCCTTTTCACATAAAACAGTGTCATGGAGCTTGTAGAAACTCAGTAATCTCCTTAAATTAAAACAATCCGCTCTTCTCAATACTGTGCACTGACCCATCCTCACTATATATGATCAGACATCCACTGGTCTCTCTCCCTTTAAGGTCCAAATCTCTTGCTCTAAGTCAGTTCCCTCAAATTTAGAGCCTGGTTTCCAGTCATCCAATACTCTCTAGAAACAAGAGTAGAGGCCACAATCACTTTGCTCCCACAGAGACGTTCAGGCACAGCTGTTGCATGGTGGAACCCCGGCAACAAGCAGAAGACCCTGGCTGACAGAACGCAGAAAGGGGGCCCCTCCTTAGCCCTCTGCCTTTCCCACCTCACTTCTTCCAGGAAGCTTCCTCTCTCGCATGTATCACATTAGTCCCTGCCTCAGGCAGTATTTACTTTATTAGAGTGGACATCCAGAAACTTCGTTTCCCTTGAGACAGAGAATAGAGTCTATGCCACCAGTGGTGGCCTTTTTTTTTTTTTTTTACCTGATTAATCATGTCATCATCTTCTTGTTCTAGGAAGAACTCTCATTTTCTACCAGAACTATCTGGCTTATTTAAAGTGTCGGGGCTTTTGTACTTTCAAAAACAGAAAGAAATGAATACCACAACTTACAGACTGAGATTTCATTAATTTTAATTAAGGAAACGATTTTCTCATATACGTCAACACAAGGAATCACAAAAATAGTGATGATATTAGCAAACATTATTTACTAACATATAATACACAATTATATATTATATTCCTTACACTACACTAGTCCTAACATATTTTGTTAGATTTATAACTATTTCATGTTTTCTGGTACTTTTGTAAATGGTAGTTTTTTAAAACATTTCAAGTTGTTCATTGTATAAACATATTTATACAATTTATTTTTGTACATTGACCTTGTATCTTGTGAACTTTATAAACTCACAATTAGTTCTAGGAGACTTCCGGTGGATTCATTGGGGTTATCTATGTATATATTTATGTCATCTGTGAATGTAGAGTTTTATTTCTACCTTTCCATTTAAGATGCTTTTTTTCTTTTTCTTGCCTTATTGCACTGAGTAGGACTTTCCGTACAATGTTAAATGGAAGTAGAAAGAGAAAACATCCTCGTCTTATTCCTGATTCTTAGGGAGAAAGTATCACAATCATCACCATATGATGTTATCTGTAGGTTTTGGTAGATGTAATTCACAACAGTCAAGAAGAGTCTTTCTATTCCTAGTTTGTTGAGAGTTTTTAACAAGATTGGATGTTGAAATTCACCAAATGCTTGTTCTGTATCTGTTTTTGTGATTACAAGCTTTTCCTTCTTTTGTCTGTTGATGCGATAAACTACAATTATTGATTTTCAGTGTTAATCCAGCCTTTAATCCCTGGTAAGAATCCATCTGGTTGTTGCGTCTTATTTTTCTTATTCATTCTGAAAACTTCTATCTTAATTGGTCTGTCTGGATGACTTATGTTTTATGTAATTACCGATATGATTAGATTTAGGCCTACCAATTTATTATTTGTTTTCTGGTTTTTCCTTCTGTTCTTTATTTCTGTGTTCCACATTTCCTGTCTTCTTTTGGATCATTTGAATACTTCTGTATTTTATATTAACTTCTAATTGGATTTTTTGACTATATAGCTTTGCATTATTGTTATATTTGTTTTCTTCAGGGATTAAATATGCACACTTACACTTTCATAGTTCTACTTAGGGTTGATATTTGACCACTGCAAGGAAAATGTGAAAGCCTTTCAACCCCAGTTTCCTTTATCCTCTTTCCTTATGATTGTCAGATATGTTACATACATCAAAAACCCCACCAGATGATACTTTTAATTTTCCATAGCCACATATATTTTAAAGAATTTAAAATGACGGATATGTTAGTTTGCTTCAGGTTAGTGGGTAACCATTTTACTATTTATATGTATTCCATGACATTATGTTGTATACCTTGAATATAAACAATGAAATTTATCTAAAATACATAATATGATGTGCTAACTTCATTTTTTCTTACCACTGGGCAAACATTAAAGCAGGTATGTCTTAGTTGATTTTGTGCTACTGTAACAGACTACCAGAGGCTGGGTAACCTACAAAATAAAGAAATTTATAATAGCAACAAAGAAAATAAAGTACCTTGGAATATATTTAACTAAGGAGGTAAAAGACCTCTACAGAGAGAACTATGAAACACTGAAGAAGGAAATAGCAGAGGACGTAAACAGATGGAAGAATATACCGTGCTCATGGGTCGGCAGAATCAACATTGTTAAAATGTCTATACTACCCAAAGTGACCTACAGAGTCAATGCAATCCCTATCAAAATACCATCATCATTTTTCACAAATATAGAAAAAATAATTTTATGCTTCCTATGGAACCAGAGAACACCCTGTATAGCAAAATCAATACTAGGCAATAAAAACAAAATAGGAGGTATCAATTTACCAGACTTCAAACTATACTACAAGGCTATAGTCATTAAAACAGCTTTTCACTGGCACAAGAACAGGGACATTGACCAGAGGAACAGAACAGAGGACCCAGTTACAAAACCATCCTCATGTAGCCAACTAATCTTTGACAAAGCAGACAAAAACATACACTGGGGAAAAGAATCCTTATTCAATAAATGGTGCTGGGAAAACTGGATAGCCACATGTAGAAGACTGAAACAAGACCCACACCTTTCACCTCTCACAAAAATCAACTCACACTGGATAACAGACTTGAACCTTAGGTGTAAAACTATTAGAATTCTAGAGGAAAATGTTGGAAATACTCTACTAGACATTGGCTTAGGCAAAGAATTTATGAAGAAAATAAATAAAACAAAAATAAACAAACGGGACCTAATGAAATTAAAAAGCTTCTGCACAGCCAAAGAAACTGTCAAGAGAGCAAACAGACAACCCACAGAATGGGAGAAATTCTTTATCACATCTGATAAAGGGCTGATAACTAGAATCTATTTAGAACTCAGGAAAATCAGCAAGAAAAAAATCAAACAACCCTATCAAAAAATGGGCAAAGGACATGAACAGAAACTTCTCAAAAGAAGACAGAATAATGGCCAACAAACATATGAAAAAATGTTCAACATCTCTAATCATCAGGGAAATGCAAATCAAAACCACAATGAGATATCACTTAACTCCAGTGAGAATGGCCTTTACCAAAAAGTCCCCCTACAACAAATGCTGGTGTGGATGCGGAGAGAGAGGAACACTCCTACACTGCTGGTGGGACTGCAAACTAGTTCAACTTCTATGGAAAGCAATATGGAGATACCTCAAAGCGATACAAGTAGATCTACCATTTGATCCAGCAATTCCACTACTGGGCATCTACCCAAAAGATCAAAAGTCACTTTATGAAAAAGACACCTGCACTCGAATGTTTATAGCAGCACAATTCACAATTGCAAAGCTATGGAAACAACCCAAGTGCCCATCAATGCATGAGTGGATAAAATGTGGTATATGTATACTATGGACTACTACTCAGCTTTAAGAAACAATGGTGATATAGCACCTCTTGTATATTCCTGGATAGAGCTGGAACCCATTATACTAAGTGAAGTATCTCAAGAATGGAAAAAAAGCACCACATGTACTCATCAGCAAATTGGTATTAACGGATCAACACCTAAGTGGACATATACGAGTAACATTTATCGGATGTCGGGAGGGTGAGAGGGGGAAGGATGGGAGGGGTGTATACAACCACAACGAGTAAGATGTGCAACGTTTGGGGGATGGACATGCTTGAGGCTCTTACTCGAGGGGGGAGGGGGGCATGGGCAATATAAGTAACCTTGACACGTGCACGCCCACGATAAGCTTAAATAAGTAAATTAATTAATTAATTAAAATAAAATAAAATGGAAAAAAAATTTATTTTCACAGTTCTGAAGGCTACAAAGTCCAATATCAAGGTGCTGGCATCTGGCAAGGGTCTTCTTGATGTATCATCCCATAGTAGAAAGTGGAAGGGCAAGAGAGAAAATGAGCAAAAGAAGGCTGAACTCGTCCTTTTATAAGAACCCACTCTCATGATAAAGAACACACTCCGGGGGTTACAACGTCTGCCATTCCTAAGGACAGAGCCCTCGTGGCCCAATCACCTCTCACCAGACCTCACCCAATTGTTGCATTGGACGTTAAGTTTCCAGCACATGGTTTTAGAGGGACACATTAAAACTATAGCAAGATGAAACACTACTTTCAAAAGTGTTAAAATGAACATCAGCTAAACTTTGCAATGCTGAACGCTGTCTGCTCTTATGTCCAACTAAATTTATAGTCTGTATTAAATATGAACAGCAGTGAAGTTCTATTGCTGGAGGTGTTTGAAGATTCTGGAAACAGATGATGTTAACTGTAAGATGCTCACAGAGAAAAACTGAGACATTGAACTGAAGGCACCTTAAGGCTATTCTTGAATTTAGCAGTGTCTACCCAAATTAGTAGTGCACATAGACTTTGACCAAGCAAATTTAATGGTGGTAATCTAGCCTACAGAAGTCCCTGTACATGTGCTTAAACATAGATTTGGAATGATGGCTATATTACTTTTTGTAAAAAACCAGACACAAAATAAATAGCCAACAACAGAGAAATGACTAAATGAACTATTGTATATTCTTTACTTTCTTCTAAAAAATTTGGTGCAAAATTTGAAAGAAAATTTATCTACATGAAAATTTCTTCAAACATATTAGTGGATTAAAAACAAACTGGAGGGCCGGGCGCGGTGGCTCAAGCCTGTAATCCTAGCTCTCTGGGAGGCCGAGGTGGGCGGATCGTTTGAGCTCAGGAGTTCGAGACCAGCCTGAGCAAGAGCGAGACCCCATCTCTACTATAAACAGAAAGAAATTAATTGGCCAACTAATATATATATAGAAAAAATTAGCCGGGCATGGTGGCACATGCCTGTAGTCCCAGCTACTTGGGAGGCTGAGGCAACAGGATTGCTTGAGCCCAGGAGTTTGAGGTTGCTGTGAGCTAGGCTGACGCCACGGCACTCACTCTAGCCTGGGCAATAAAGTGAGACTCTGTCTCAAAAAAAAAAAAAAAAACAAAAACTGGAGAACATTAATTATTTTGCATTGCTCCAACTTTGTGCTAAAACATACACATAGAAATGTACTCTCTATGAGTGTAGCACAGAAATATATGTGTATCTATATATAGCAAACTCTTTTCTACTTTTGCAACAGCCTTATTGAGATATAATTCACATATGTAATTTACCCATTCAATGTGTATGATTTATGGTTTTTATTTTCACAGAGTTGTGCAATCATCACTATAATCAATTTCAGAACATTTTTATTATCCTAAAAAGAAACTTATTCCCATTAGCAATCAGTTTCTATTTTCCCCTAGTTCCTACCCTCAGCCTAGGCAATCACTAATTTGCTTTCTGTCTTTACAGATTTTCCTATTCTGTAATTTCATACAAATGAATTCATATAATGTGTAGTCTTTTGTAACTCAATTTTTTCACTTAGCTTAATGTTTTCAAGGTTCATGTATGTTGTAGCATGTATTATACTATATTCCCATGTATGCCTCTATAATATTCCATTGAATGAATATACCACCTTTTGTGAATCCATTCATTAGTTGATGGAATTTCGGTTATTTCCACTTTTTGGCTATTATAAAAAATGCTTCTGTGAATATGGTGTGCAAGTTCTTGCATGGAAATATGTTTTAATTGCTATGGGACACAGACCAACAAGTGAAACAGTTAAGTCATATAGTACACCTCCACTGACTTGAGGAACTGCCAGACTGTTTTCCAAAATGGCTGCACCATTTTACATTTTCACCAGCAGTGTATGAGTGTTCTAATTTCTTCACACCCTCACCAACACTTGTTATCTACCTTTTTAATTATAGCCATCCTAGTACGCATGAAGTAATATTGCATTGTGGTTTTGATTTACTTTTCCTAATGGCAAATCATGCTGAGCATTTTCTCATGTACTTTATGGTCATTTTTATATCTTCTTTGGTGAAATGTCTATTCAGATTCTTTGCCCATTCTTTAATTGGGTTATTTCTCTCTTTATTATTGAGTTTTAAGAATTTTTTTGAAATACTCCGGATACAAGTTCCTTTTCAGATATATGAATTGCAAATATGTTCTCCCAGTCTATATATCTTTCCTGATACTATCCTTTGAAGTACAAAATGTTTTAATTTTGATGAAGTACAAATAGTCTTTTTCTCTTACATCTACCTGTGCTTTTGCTATCATATTAAAGAAAGCTTTTCCTAACCTAGGGTCACAAAGCATTACTCTTATATTTCCTTCTAATAGTTTTATCATTTTTGCTCTTACATTTAGGTCTATAATCCATTTTGAGTTTATTTTTATACGTTTGTGAGGAAGGGGTCCACCTTTATTCCTTTGCATGAGGATATGCGGTTGTCTCAGCACCAGTCACTGAACAGATTATTCTTTCCCCATTGAATTACCTTGGTATCCTTGTCAAAAATCAGTCGACCAGAAATGTGAGGGTCACAGCAAACTCTTAACCACAGTAATCTGTAGGGTTACATCCGTGGGGAGTAAGATTTGATGTGGCACAGGGACACATAAGGAAAATTTGTTTTTAACTTTTATATATTCGTATCATTGAGATGTTTACAATGAGCATATATGACTTTGTCAAATAATTAAAATATTAATTAACTCTTAAAAGTACCACAATTGATACACCTTTTCTGATGAAAACCTACTGCTCAAATAGATAATGTATTTCATAGAAAGAACAATAAGTGAATATTTTCTAAGCTGCTTTAAAGGTATTTTAAAGTTAGTTTTACATATTCAAATATGAAAATTTTAATATAGCCAAATAACACTTGTATTTTTACAATTCAGGATGAAAAACTGCAATGGAAGACACTGGAGGGGCATGTTGATATCCTGCCAGGGTGGATAAAAGAAGGAGTTAAGTATTTTATGAAGCACCTGTTCTGGTTCTCTTAGGTTGCCCCCTCTTGTTTTATAGACTTGTGTTGCCTGTTTTTATTCCTGAATCAGAAAACTTAGGTTTGTGTTTTTTACTTAAGAACCACACAGTGTTTCTTTCCCTTTTCATTTTATTTAATTAATTGACAATGATTTAATTTGTCTGATAGTTTCCTAAGGAGATCCAACATAATCAAATACTTTTAATAATATCCCAGAAAGCTTATCTTTTGGCACCTGAGAGTAATGGTGCCTTTCCTGTATTTATGAGCTTCCAGGAGCATCCAGTTGATTATGCTTTTTCTATAACAAAAGAAAATCAATATAATTTACCCAATGTATTTGCTCTTCTTGTCCAGGCCTGTGACTCTGTAACCATTTGCTGATCCTCCCCTTTTATGTTCTTACTAGAATTGCAGGTATATTGGTTAACTCTAAAACAAGGACGATTTGATGTGATTGATTTAATAAATATGTATGGTACCCCTGAATCATTTCTTGTGATCTTGGGATGCAGCAGTTAGTGAAATAGCCACAGTCTCTGCTTAGACTACTGGGGGACAGAGACATTAAACAAATAATAACATAAGTAAATGTGCTATTACTAAGGGGGGTGAGATCTTTGAAGAAAATGAAGAGAGTCCTGCAATAAAAAGGCTTTCTTGAAGAAGTGATGTCTTAGGTGAGAAAGAGTTAAAAAGGTGAAGAAAGAAGAAAGGGTGTTTCAGTCAAAGAGAAATCTACATTTCTGCAAGGTCCTGTGGTAAGGGAAGGTAAACTGGAAGAAAGAAAATCTAGCGTGGCTAGAACACAGAGCGGGAGAGAAAAGGTGTGAAATGAGGTCAGATAAGGGACCCAGGGCCACACAATTTCCAGCCTTGCGAAGCTCAAGTTCCAGCTCTCCCACTGACAGCCAATCTGACTAGGGCCAAATTACTTAACCTCAATGAAGCTCAGTTTCCTTACCTATGAAGTCAGGATAACAACAATAACTACTTCACTGATGTTGTGAGGAAGTCTAAATGAAGCATTATACATAAACACAATGATAGTAGCTCACTGATTAAACAACAGAACTGCTAGAGATTATTCCACACTGTTCTGCCTATTCCTTTTCTCCTCTCCCATCAATCCTCTGGTCATTGGGAACCTACTAAAACACGGTAAATCGTATACCAATATTACTTAAAAAACAATAATCATCCCTGGTTGTCTACAGCAGGAATGGCAAATAGGCTTCAGCTCAAGTGCCAATCCCAAATCATTGACAATAGATTTCTGGGTTGAAACTTCTGGACTCAGTAGTAAATATCCCTATAACTGGTTAATAATATCTGCCATGGGCACTGAATGAAAAAATTGCAACAGGTGATTCATTCCTCAGCCTGGAGTATAAGAACTTCCAATCTATCTTTGTACTGTTTTTCCAGTTTCCCTAACAGCTACCCTCTGTCCTCCCTCCAAATTTCTAACTCCAGGAACTGTGTGGCCAGAACACACCCTTCATTTCATTTCACCTTGGTTCATACTATTGATTTTGCCTAAGAATACCATTCACAACTCAGGGAATTCGTAATCATTCACAAAATCTTTGTGTGTCCTATTTGAGAAGTCTGTGCCTCTATCCTACCACATTTCCTACCAAAAGTCTCTGGGACTTTCATTCTGTGCATCGAAGCACTCACCACGCTGATTACAGTTCACTGCACTTAGAAGCTCTTGGCATTCTTATCCATTGCTACAGTCCTGAGCTCCATTACAGTGGTACCTGATTGATACCAAGTATATGTTAAATTAATTGAAAAAGTAAGTAAATTAATGATAAGCTATCAGAGTGAAAACTTCTTTCAAAAACAAATCAAATTAGAAAAAACATTTTTTTGATGTTGTGATGGTTAATTTTACATGTCAACTTTACAGGGCCATGGAGAGCACAGACATTTAGTCAAACAGTATGCCCAATGTGTCTGTGAGTGTGTTTCTGGATGAGATTGACATTTGAGTAAACTGAGTAAAGCAGATTGCCCTTCCTAACATGGGTGGACTTCATCCAATCGGTTGAGGAACTCAGTAAAATAAAAAGGTTGAGTAAGAAGGAACTCTTCCTGCCTGACTGCTTGAGCTGAAACTCTGGTCTTTTCAAGCCTTTGGACTCAGACTGAAACAGCAGCTCTTCTTGGGTCATGAGCTGCTGACTTGCAGACTGGAACTTGTACCGTCCGATCTCCTGGTTCTCAGGCCTTCTGACCCACATGGGAACTACATATGGGTTCTCCTAGTCTCCAGTCTGTCAACTGCAGGTCTTGGGACTTCTCAGTCTTCATAATCATATCAGCTAATTCCTTATGAGAAATTTCTCTCCCCCATCCTTTCTCTCTTTCTCTCTATCTGTCCTATTTCTCTGGAGAACTCTGACTAACATACACATTTTGCTTTCTCTTAACAGGAATCCCAGAAGCAGACTCTGAGATGAAAACTGAGGTACACATGATTTATTAAAGAGGGGCTTCTAGAAGAATCAGTAAGAGCTAAAAGGACAGGAAGGCCAAAAATTCAAGCATTCAAGGGCATTATTTAAGGCAAAGTCCTACCTCTAGCCTTTCCCTCAGGGAGAAACTCTGGAATACAAATTCTACCTTGGTTTGTCCCCACTGGAAGCCAAGAAGCTGGGCCTTCTTGATCCCTTGCAAAAGTCGCATTAGCTAAAGGCTGTCTTGGGAGAGAAACCATGCCATTAGAAGCCAAATCACACTGAAGCTGGACACAGAAACTGGAAGCAGGAGGATTTGGACACACACAAATGGTAAAAAGGATTGAAGGGAATCCAGGCACTGCACCTACTGGTTCTACTTCCGTAACTGCTATATTGATCTGGTTACAAGTCCTCTACAAACCATTATACAGATCAGTAAGTGCTTCACTGAGGGCATCATTTTAGGAGTCACCTTTGACACTTTCTCTACTTCTCCTCACATACCTGATCTATCTATCAATCAGTGCTGACAATTTAGGATGTAAACATTCTCCAGCCCTTAGCCATGACTAGCTCTCACCTGGACAACTGCACAGCCTCCCAACTAGTCTGCCTGCTTCCATTCTCATCCTCTAGAATGTGCTTCCTCCATAGCAGGCTCACTATCTTTTAAAGACAAGTCTCAATCACATGCCCACTTGAAATCCTGCAATGGTTCTTAGGACAGAGTCCAAACTCTCTCCAAGAGCTTGAGGGCCCTGCATAAGCCAACCCCTGTTGGCCCCTCCAGGAAAGTCTTGTGCTTTTTCTCCCTTCACTCTATCTACACAAGGAACCACCGGCCTGCTTTCAGGTTGTTGAACTTCCCTTTGCCCTGTGTGGCCCCGGGCCTTTGCACTTCCCGTCCCTGGAATGTTTTGCCCTTTCTCCCTATCCCCATTTGGTTCCTTCTCATCCTTCAGATCTCAAGTATCACTTCTTCAGAAAGCCCCCTGACCTGTTGGTCAGGGTAGGTTCTTTGAATATGTGCTGTCTTGGAAACATGTGCCTTCCCTCCAAAGACCTTATCTTAGTTGGAAGTCAGAGTCAGCAGTGCACAAACTCTTCCATTATCCTTGATTGAAAGATCTGTCTAGATTCCCCAAATAATCATTAGAATGTATGTGTTGAAATAATCTAGAGATCTAAAGGAAAAATTGGGATGCCTCTCACTTTCTCCTATTGGGCTCAAAATACCCTTTTGATGTACTAATTTCTTATGTATCAAAGTCAGAGGTTTTGTTTTTTAGTGACATCTAAAGATCAAAATAAGAATTCTAGCTCCCTATCCATTATGATTTCAGGCTGCACATTAAAACGATTTTAGGTAGTTATATGGAGTCTAGTGCTAGTATCCAGAGCTCTGATGGATTACAATCTAGGGGAGAGAAGGTAAAGAAAATACTCTCCTCTGGGGAATTCTGGTTCCATGTTTTCCAGCTAACAGAATCTTTCCCTCAATAAATCCTAGGTTTTACGGACAATAACATTTCGGTTCTTTGGTAATGAGAAAACACCTGGAATATTGAGGGAAGCTCTGTTGGGAGGTGTAGGCTGAGAATAATGTTGCTATTTTGTAGATTCAGGGTCACCTTGAGGATAATGGCCCCCAGCAGTATAGGCATGTTGTTCTGGAGCTGACAGGGATCTCAGAAAGCTCTTAGTCTAATATTTTCATTCTATAAATGAGAAAACCTGGAAGTAGTTATAATTAAATCTGTGAGACACTCTATAAAACAGCATTTTTCAAAGGGTGTTCCTTGGAGCACAAGTTTTGTGAGATGGTAATATTTGTTTCACAAAAGGAAGAAAAAAAATGTCCTCACATTAGTTTGAGAAATGTTGAATTAGGCAAAGCTCAGCAAGTATCTAGTGCAGGAACTCTCAAGGGCTTTGATAGTGGATGATGAGCCTTTCCAAAAAGGAGAATGGAGGGAACAATTTCCCAGTTAGAACTGTCTTTCAGGAACTGTTGACCAGTGTTAAATTGAGGATGCTGCTTTAGCCCACATTTAAAGGGATTACTTTGGGAGAAAGCTAGGAATTGGAAGAGGGAAAGACAGTCAAACTAATTGAGCCTCTGAATCGACTTGGCATCAAGGCAGGATAAAACCAAAGAGGAGAATTCACAAAGTGAGACTTAAGGCCGAAGACAGACATCTCCCATTTTGATAGAAGCATCATGTTTCTTTAGTAATGGGGACATTGCTTCTTGGTTCACCTAGGCAGGCTTGGCGTTTGGGTCAAGGAAACAGCTTTCCTGCCTAGGAACTTACACCTGCTTGCTTGGCTCTACTCCCAAAAGACGATGGAACCCAAACACAGCGTAGCGTGATAATTGGACTCCTTTTAATGCCCCTTCACAGGAGATGCAAAATGGAAAACAGCAACGTTGGAGGTAAATTGCATTCTGCCTAAATCAATTCTGCCTTTGGTTACAATTGGATACCTCTGCCTTAAATTGTTGTCTAATGTATCTGTGGGTTGTTAAATAGCAAATATCTTTCATTTCACAGGAAACGGCTTTTGACTGTATAAAGCAATATTTGTGGGACATTTACATCTCTCTTTATGCTTGTGAAGTGCTTTGGAACAGAGGTCAATATAAAATCCAGATTTATTATGACTATTAGCAATAGTAAAACGTGTTATGAAGCCATTTATTCTGCTTTTGATATTGATAGCTGAAGAAAAGCTGATTCTCCTGTGTGGAATGGGAACACAGCCTCAAATTATAAACATCTGTCTTCCATGTGCCACTGGCTCCCAGCTGCAGGTGTGTGGAGAGGGGCTGGGCAAGGGTTTTGGCAACTGAGTTCTAGGATGTGGGCTTTGTGCATATGACACCCCTGACCTTGAGCAGGGCTGAAAGCCACAGCTTCTGAAGTATTGGGGAGCATGGGTATATACGTAGACACTATCACAGTGTATCTAACGTTTGTCCCAAATAATCATCAGCAGTTTTGTTTTGGTGTTCAGATTTGCCTTTCTTTCTTTCCATATTTATTTTTCTTCACTAGAGCTATTTTAACAAAATTACCTATAAGCTTTTAAGACCGCCCGGAGAGGGGAACAAAGAGTAATTTCACTGGCCCACTGGAAATTAGTTTCAAAGAATTCTATTCCTCAGATCTTCTGAGTCCAATCTTGCCCCACTATGCACTCTGCAATTAGATTTTCTTGCTCATTCTTTAGCTTAAATTCTTACCCTTTCCCCATGATCAAATGAATACTTTCTACTCAAACATTTTGCCATTGAGGAGAAATGGCATGGTAAGATATGCTTAACATGAAGGTCAACTCCTAGAAGCCTTTAGTTATTTGATTTGGTAAGCTTGTTAATATCAGTTATAGGAACAGAAGGGTTGTTTTAGTAAATATTAACAAACATCTTATATAAATCTCAGTCCATGGCTGGAAGACACATGTTTTCCTCCAATCCCAGCTTGCATTAGCTATCTCAACAAAATCACTGTCCTTTACTCAGTGTTGTAGTAAACTAGGGGAAGGCTGGACACATATTCAGAGTTGTTTTTAAGAACGGAGAAACTGGAACACACCTGTGTACTGACAAGAAGACCAAGTCGACAGGTCGTACTGATGACACACAAGAGAGTGCGAATAATTAGTAGCATCTAGCTCCTAAGAAGACAGAAGAGAGAGGATTTAGAGAACAAGTAGGATAGAAAAGGAGGAAGGCAAAGAGGCTTTCGGGACGGAAATTGCTCTCCCAGGCCTTCTACTCTCTCGTTAAGAGAAGGTCATCTGCTAAGAAGATGAAGGGGATACAGGGAAATTTAGAGGTGTCCTGAGGATACCAGGAGAACTGGATGAGCCAAGATAGGTCTACACTGAAGGTGCAGTTGAAGCTGACTGAGGTCATGAATTTATAATGGCACCAACTTGCCAGATGACGTCATTTTCTTCAGCAGCTCTTGGCTGACCAAGGACCAGCCCAGAGAGGACAAGTGGCTGGGTTACCAATTGCCAGCATTATTCAGGTTCAGGAAGGTTCAGATGAGGCACATCACCTTGCAGAGGGGTTAGGAGTGAACCTAAGTAAAACGGAAAGGAGGGGAACCCTTAGCTGCCTTGGCCATGAGGGGCTTACTCTCATCTCACCTGGTCAGCAGGGGATGCCCCAGGACGGGAATGCTGACATCAGGGTTCACCAACGCAAGGTCCCCTGTTCTGGAGCACTCCACCTCCCTCCTGGTTTACATATGAGAAGAAAGCACATGTAGCTTGGCACACAGTAGGCATTCAACAGATGATGATTATAGGAGCAACAAATCTATGATGTTCTTTTTAAAAAAGCAACAGTGGGAACTCAAATTTTTTTTAATTTATTATTTATTCTGAGCAAGGGGTTAATTATTTTTATAGGTGAATTTTATCTTTCCTATAAGAGTTCCCTAAAAAATCATGGGTTTTTTTTTTCCTCCACTGGTAAAAATAAAAGGAAGGAAGAACCAAAGAGAGGGAGGGAGAAGAAGAAAAGAAGGGAAGGGGAGAAATAGAGGAAAAGTAAAGAAAAGTGATTTCTGCATGCTTTGAAATATGCCTAAGAAAATGACTAATAAGATGGTTAAATGAATTCTTAAGTAATTCCAAGAACTCAAACTGCCACTATCCATTATGGTTTGGGATTCATTTTAAAGTCCTATAAAGCTCACACTTGGCCTTATTCCCTTTATGCACTCCGTCTGTTCTGACAATGCAGCCTTTCCCACATGGTAGCCTACATTGTACATTAGCTTTGTTTTATGTGCCTTTTAAGGATTTAGAGCCATATGGGCTTTGGTGGAAAAAAGATGGTCCACAAACTAAGGATCATTAAATTATGTAAAGGAGAATCATATTTTATTAATTATATTTTAATACATTAGTATGTGAGGAGTTTTTATTGCCAGAGACACTTCTTTTCCCCTGGTGCTGTATTAGGTATAGAATATAACAGATAATCAGGTATTAAAGCACTTAACCATAATTCAGCAAATTGCAATTTTAAAATATAAATGGGAGTTTTTTACTCTCCTGAGTGTAAGGATCTTTTTCTTGGGCACACCTAACTTAAGGGATTATCTTGGATTATAGCAATGAACAAATCAGGGAAAGCATTTTGAGAAGACACAGGAGGCCTGTTTTAAAGGGGACATAAAACATCTTGAGGACCACAATAATTTCTATTTCCTTTCACTTCTTTTACTCAAATCTAGGGACAATTATCCATGCATTTCTGCATTCAGTATTTTTTTAAATGCAGGGTAAGAAGATAGCATATATGAGTTATTGGGGTTTTTAATTTACTCTATTACAGTTTCTAGTTATTCTAGTTAGGTAGAATGCCCTGGTATTTGAGTGATGAGTTTCAATGGTTTCAAATATCACTTTTATTTTTTCTGATTGTAAAAGCAATATACGCTTATGTTTCATCCACAGTAACTGTACGCACTTTGCAGAGAGAAAGTGACTGAGAAGACAGACTCTGGAGTCAGGCAAAAGCTTGGTCCAAATCCTGCTGCTCTCACTTATTAAAGGGGTCACTTGACAAACAGCTCTACCTCACTAAGCTTCAGTTTCTTCATCTGTAAAAGTGAGCTGAAAATACCTTTATTTTGAGGAATTTGCAAAGCCTCAGTTAAAATGCTTAGTCCAATGTCTAGCACCTTATGAGCACTCAGTAAATGCCCATCTTAGCAAGGATGGGGAGGAGATTGGAGGAGCTTTTATCGATCGATTATTGAGTTGTCTGATAACAACGTGGCAGGTTCTGCCTTCCCGATTCTCCTGATATCTGCGATTCTCATATGAAACAGCAGGGAGGTGTCTGCCTTCTCAACTCTGCAGCTTAAACCTGATGGGCTCTACACACTAAGCCATCTCTTAGACTTGAATAATCCCCAATTCATTTTCCTACTGGTTATTAAAAGGCGAAATGAATTTAGCATTGATGAGACTGAGGCTGCTTTCCAACATCAAGCTGCTGATTTCCATTTCAATTCAACCCTTGAGCCTCCCACCCCATCTTGACAAGACTGACAATATCTTGATATGCAAAATGTTTTTCAATTTACAAAGCACTTTTGAGTGGTTAGATTGCAACAGCCTTGGGAGGGAGGTGAGATGGCTGTCATTGAAATCATGACAGTGGGGAGAAATCCCAGTTCTCAAACTGAAGGGCTAGCTCAGGGTCCCAAAGCTAATGAGAAGCAGAGCCAAGATCTCATCTCAAGACTCCCGAAGATAAGTTTTCCAATTTCTCGTTCACACCTCTCTGCTCTGGTGCTCTGATCCTAGGTCAATGTCTCAGTCAGCAATTCTCAGATTTGGGGCTGTATAAGGATTGCCTGAGGAGCCCAGGAACATGCAGTTTCACAATCCTACCCTCAAAGATTCAGACTCATCAATTCTAAGCTGAGGCCTGGGAACTTGCATGCTTCATGTTTCACAAGCTCCCGGGTCATTCTGAGGTGGCACCACACTTGGGGAAACTCTGTGAGTTTTATATACATGTGTATAAATCAATTTAAGATTTACAAGTACACTTTGCTACACAGATACACTGCATAGTGGTGAAGTGTGGGCTTTTAGTGTGACCATCACACGAATAATGTGCATTGTACCTATTAAGTAATTTCTCATCCTTTGCCCTCTCCTACCCTCGGACCCTTCTGAGTCTTCAGTGTCTACTATGCCACTCTCTCTGTGCCCAGGTGTACACATCATTTAGCTCCCAGTTATAAGTGAGGACATGTGGTATCTGACTTTCTGTCACCGAGTTGCTTTGCTTAAGTTCATGGCCTCCAGTTCCATCATTTTATTGCTGTGAAAGATATTATTTCATTCTTTTTTATGGCTGAATGGTATTTCATATGTCACATTTTCTTCATCCAATCATCTGTTGATGGACATATACAGGTTGATTCCTTATCTTTGATATTGTGAATAGTGCTGTAATAAACACATGAGTGCAAGTATCTTTTTGATATAATGATTTCTTTTCCTTTATGTAAATGCCCAGGAGTAGAATTTCTGGATCAAGTGGTAGTTCTATTTTTAGTTCTTTGAGAAATCTACTCTTTTCCAGAGAGACTGCACTAATTTATACTCCTACCAACAGTGTGTAAGCATTCCCTTTTCACTTAGATTAACTTTGAATCCTTAGAATTCTCTGCTGTTCATAAGTCATTTCATCACTTCTCTGAGAAGACCAGACCATTTTCTCAATACCCTCCACAAATACAGAGATGATATTTATCAGCTGAGCTCAAGTGTGCAGCAGTCACAAAAGACTCCCAATATTAGTTTCCTGCAAAAGCAAAATTTGACTCACTGACTCATGTTTATGTCCATATGAATTGGCTATGACTCTACTATACGTTCTCGTCATTTGGGGACCTGAACTGAGTAACAGTCCCACCTGGAATATCCTGGCCTCATGGCAGAGGGAAAAGAGAGATGGAAAAATCCCATGATGGCACTTACAGCTTTTCCTAGGACATGTCATATGTCACTTCCACTTATATTTCATTGGCCAAAGAAAGTCACAGGCTCACCCTTGTCATCAAGCGGGCAGGAAGCAGTCTCCTCCCTTAGAAGTGGACTGGAAGCTAGTGCAGGTGATCACTTTCACAGTAATACAATGAACCCAGAGGCACTATCTGCAGCCTCGAATGGGTTAAATTGTCCATTTTTCCTGAACTAACCTCAAGAGTTCTTCTTCCAAATAATTACCTGCTGGCTAAGCTTAATATTTTGCCACCTTAATTTCCTTCCACTTTTATTGAACTATCCTTTTCAGGTAAGTGTGTTTTCCACCTTCCTGTACCTGAATACTTTTGATTACTTAAACATATAAGAGCCCAATTTCTAAAGTCTAAGACTATATAGTGCTTTTAACATTTCTCCATGTTCAAAAACGTGCTTTAAAATATTTAAAGCGGACTCTAGGTCAAACAGTGATCCTCTGTATCTCGTAATGTCTATTTCTGCGTTTGGAGCATGCCAGCGGCTGCTGGCCACAAGCTTCAATCAAAGGCAATTTTCCTCTCTCTGTTCAGCTCTGGTTCCCAACCAGCAGAGAGAATAACTTTGTAGATTTCCCATTTCTGTAATAAACAGGCACTTCCAACATCAGTGCCCTGTTCATCATGAAAATCCATCTCATACTTTGCCACCTCCCTGCACCCTCCCTGGTGATGACTGATTCACGCTAGAGCTCAAGCGTCTATTTTGTCCCTGGATCCACAAGGAATGCACTTGGCAAGTGTAGTCTTATTTTCTCTGCCCAGTAAATGGTTGTTAGATTATATATGAATCTGATATGTCTATAGACAGGAGAATATGATTGGTACAGCCAAGACTTATGAGACATGCCACCAAACACATTTCCTCACTTCAGAGTGACCGACACTGAACTCGCTGATGGAGAGTCAATGAGTTTTCATGATCGGCTACATTTACTCACAATTTTCTTTTATTTGGGGGGAGAAGTGCAAACTTTATTTGAAATCATAGCCTTCACATAATAAACTACGTAAGATCTCGGTAAAAAAGCAATATGAAATGGGAGTGAGCTCTAAAATATCAACACTTGTTCTCTTTCTTCCTTTCCTCTCTTTAAAAACCTAGTTATCTTCCCAATAGTTTTATTAATGAGCCCTAATCCATCCACCCAATCCATAAACACGCACTGAACACTGATGTAGCAGGCCTGCTTTGAGACACGGGGTATCAGCAAGGCACAAATCTCAGTCCCTGCACTCACTGAAAACACTTCCAATGAGTGCATATGCAATTTGGGGTTTGCTGTTCATAACACACATTTATTGGCCATATGTTCAGTGAAATTTGACTCAACACTTACTATGTACCACTCACGGTTCCACACGCTGCAGAGACAGTGGGGAATAAAACCAACAAAAATCCCTACGTCAATGAAGTTTACATTTAGCAGGGGGAAACTGATAATGAACTAATAAATAAAACATAAAATATGTCACAGGTACGTAAGTGCTGTGCAGGAAAGTAAATCCTAGAAGATGAAATAGCAGGTGCTGGGGGGGGCGCAATTTTAATGAGATGCCTGAACTTGATGAGCAAGGGAATTATGTAGGTCTCTGGGCTGAGATATTCCAAGGAGAGGTAATGGCAAGTGCAAAGGCCCTGAAGCAAAACAGTGCGTGGTATTTTCAAGGGCAACAAGAGAGTCGCGATGAAGGTAGGAACTGACGTATACAGCCATGGTATGTCTAACCCAGCTTCTTTTTATGGAATAATAAACTCTGAATCATCAGCTTGAGTAAAGCAGAAGTAGGCAGATAGCACAGGATTATAACTTAAAAGGTCTTGCTAGTATTCTTACCACATAAAATATATACATGATAATGAGAAGAATATTGAGAGAAAATGACATAATATTTGCATACCACATATTTGCAAACCATGTACCTGACAGAGGGTTAATATCCAAAATATATTAGGAACTACAACTCAATAGCAAAAAAAAAAATTGATCCCATTAACAAATAGGCAAAGGACCTGAATAGGTATTTCTCAAGAGAAGACAGAAAAATGGCCAACATGTACATGAAAATGTGCTCAAAGCATTAATCATCAGGGAAATGCAAATCAAAATCACAGTGAGATGTTACCTCACTCTTACTCCAATCAGAATAACTATTATCAAAAAGTCAAAAGATAGTAAGTGTTGGCAAGGATGTGGAGAAAAAGAAATCCTTGTACACTGTTGGTGGGGTTGTAAATTGGTACAGCCATTATGGAAAACAGTATGGAGATGCCTCAAAAAATTAAAAATAGAACTACCATATGATCTGACAATCCACTTCTGGGAATATACGCCAGTATCTCAAAGAGATATCTCCCCATGTTTATTAGAGCATTATTCACAAGAGTCAAGATATGTAAACAACATTTGAAGGAAGACATGCAAGTGGCCGTCAATGAACGAATGGATAAAGAAAGTGTGGAATATACACACAATAGAATATTATTTAGCCATAAAAAGAAGAAAGTCCTGTCACTGGCAATGACATGGATGAAACTGAGGACACTATAAATAATGTGAAATAAGCTAGATACTGCACGATCTCACGTATATATGGGACGATCTCACGTATATACGGAACTTAAAATAGTCAAACTTATAAAAGCAGAGAACGGAATGGTGGGTATCAGGGGCTGAAGTGTGAGGGAAATGAGAAGATGTTAGACATTGGGTATAAACTTTCAGTTATAAGATGTGTAAGTTCTGGGCATCTAATATACAACATAGTGACTACAGTTAACATTAACCTATTATTTACTTAAAATTTGCGAAGATAGTTGATCTTAAGTGTTTTCACCACATTCAGACACACACACACACACACACAATAGGGCAACTATGTGTGGTAAAGAATATGCTCATTAATTTGACTGTGGTGATCATTATACAATGCATACATATATTAAGTCATCATGTTGTACATCTTGAATGTATACAATTTTTATTTGTCAATTATACCTCAATAAAGGTGAAGGGGAAAAAAAGAAAAAGATAATGACATCAAGAAAAGTTTTTGCCTGAACAGCATGCTCTTTTTCCAAAATATTGCGTCTAGATGTTGATTACAAGATAATTAAAAGCTTTCTCCATTTTAATCTGGATGCTGAAAGTATTTAGCTTAAGAAAAACACCTTACTTCTGAAAACAACCACTTTATGTGTTCAGTATTGAAAAAGTATAATGATTTGACTCTATCGTATTTGCTTTTTACAAAAGCTATAATTCTCAATGAGCTCTGTAAATTCCTAGGTGGCTTATTCCTAAATATTTTCCTGTCTTTTTCTATCCTTTGTGAAATGATAGAAACAATTCCCTGCAACATCCTGAAAGAGAGCTGATTTTATAGCAGATGCTCTATAATATAACATATATATTATAAAATCATAATAGATATTTATATATTTTATAAAATTATAAATATTATGTCTACCCTTAAAATTACCACACATTATTATTTTAGTGCTGGAATTCTACATCAGTACATTGTCATGTCTTGTAATAAATATACAGTTTTCATTGTGCCACTGTTGTTGTTATTGTCGTTGTTGTTAGGAACCCATCACAGGCAATGTCACCTGTGAGATCCTTCATGCAGTCCCTATGCTCAATGCATGTTATTAATAGCTAATATTATGAAGAATAACTGGTACATATCTGTTCATTTAAATACGAACCTGACCAAAAGTCATATATGAAGGATATTCCTTTACATAAAGCTTTCCCTGAGCCTTCCTTGTATCTTTCTGGGGTCAGGAGGCAAGGAAGCCTTCTGGGTTTCATCAACAGGACATTGGGCCTGGGCAGTGATCACCTGAGTGACACTCTCCATGTCTGTCTCTGGGTTTTGTCCTCCCAGTAGGAAAACTTACAGAAAATGAGATTTTTCCCCCTGTTAATAAAAATCTACTTTATCTCAAATCAAAACTGTAAAATGTATTAGTTTAAAAATAGTTAAATCATTTCTTCAATAGTTTAACATATTTTATGCAGAGAGAATCCAAGAGGAGAATCATTATTAAACACTCAAAAGAAAGAAAAAAGTCTCTCAAAGCAAGACCGGCTATTTAATAAATAATCCATTGAATTCTTGCAGCCCTTTCTTTCAGATAAAAGCAACAGCGAGGCCTGTTCAAGAAACCCATCACGGCAAAATCCATACCCAACAGAAAGTGTCTAATAGAGTGAGATGACGGCACAGCACAAAGGCCTGAAGGAAGCCTGTCTTTGCAAAGAGAACGAAGATGTCTGTGGCAATGAGAAGCACGTTCGTCTGGTTTAGCTGTGCTGCAGGGAAAGACTGGGGAAACCATGGCGTTCTGCGTGCTCTGCTCAGGTAATCTTCCTCTGAGGCGTGTGGCAGGAACACATTAATGGGGGCACAAAATAATGGTCAAATCAGTTAATCTGGTATGGGACTATTTTAAATGCACTATAGCATAATTGCAGTCTCGTTTTTATTACCCACCTGCTCTTAATGTTTCATCTACTATGCAGTCATGTACTTGGGTGATCGTGTGGAGATAAGTCACAATAGAAGTGGACGTCTACAACAAGTCCATCTCCTAGCGGTCATTACTAACCTGGCAAGCAAGGCCCTGCAGATCTAGGACTGGCCTCCCATTTTAGAGTCTCTGGTCTTTACCCTCACGTCTGCACCGTGTGCTCTCGTCAGACTGACCAGCTTTGGGGGGCTCCGACTACACTGTGCTCTCCAGGTCTTTTAGGAGCCATTTCCTCCTGCCCACCCGCTGTTGTGCTTTCTGGCCTGGCCACACTTCTCCTACAGGGAGGACATCCTCACCTCCCCCAGCAGGGTCCCTTGTTCCCTGTTTTGTCTCCACAGTACTCACACTCTCCTCAGAGCTCAGAACCCCACGAGGCCCTACAACTACGTACTTGTGTGTCTTCCCATGACGCTGGGGACGGTCAGCTCCGCATGCCAAGACCCAGCGCAGGCCTGGACACTGAGGGTCTACGACCAGTATTTAAATCCACGAGTATAAATCAGTGAATAAAATTTATCTGGTTGGAATGTGGCATAATCGGGTGTTTTTGGTTTGTCTGTAATTTTCCTTAAGCAAGTGTTCATCCTAGAGCTTCTCTGAGGTAAAAACACATGAGGCTATTGAGTTTGGGCCATTCAGATGTTACAACTCCACTATATTTTTCCAATCTCCTGGGGCCCAGTGGGACCCTGTTAGATGCTGCTGCTCACAGGAAGGGCTCCAGGACAGTGGGGACAAAGCCGCCCTTCCATTTCTGGATAGGATTGAAAAAACTATTTTATAAAACAGAATGGAATTCAGTCTGGGGTAACGGAGTAATCCCATTTTGTTCACTGAAAGAAAAAAAAGGTTTATTCAAGTCTTCAATAGATAGATATAAAATATCAAATTCATAAGATAACAGGATTATAAATGTAGGACTTTTAAAATTAGTAATTTCAAGGCAAGAATAAGAATTTTGAAAAGTAAGTGATAAAGGTGTTCATCCAACCCACCTGTACCACCCAAGCCCCAGCCTCTGAGAGCATATGGCAGCTGGTGACCAGAGAACAGGCACAGTGATTAGGGACAAGAGTGAACTCGCCCCAAGAACCTGCACTAAAACTGGGAAAGCCACAACTTGCTCTGACAAAGCGAAGAGGGACTTTCTCAGCATAATCCTTCCTCATATTATTAGAAAAGGGCCCAAGGTTTAAAATGTTAGCTCTATGACCATCTTGTAAGCCCATCCAAGAAACTTGATGGCTTTGGTATTTCATATTAAAAATATTCATCAGCTACTTAGTCAATATCTGCCCAAGTCCAAGCCCTGTGATGCCAGCACCCATATGAGTTGTCCTCTGCTCAGGAGGAGTCTAAGAAGGGCAGACAGACATGTAAATGAATGTGGGTAGTCATCTGCCCTGGGAACCATGACAGAGTGGGTTTAGGTTGCTGTGGGGCCGTTAAAACAATCTCAGATTGGCCGGGCGCGGTGGCTCAAGCCTGTAATCCTAGCTCTCTGGGAGGCCGAGGTGGGCGGATCGTTTGAGCTCAGGAGTTCGAGACCAGCCTGAGCAAGAGCGAGACCCCATCTCTACTATAAATAGAAAGAAATTAATTGGCCAACTAATATATATAGAAAAAAATTAGCCGGGCATGGTGGCACATGCCTGTCGTCCCAGCTACTTGGGAGGCTGAGGCAGCAGGATTGCTTGAGCTCAGGAGTTTGAGGTTGCTGTGAGCTAGGCTGACGCCACGGCACTCACTCTAGCCTGGGCAATAAAGTGAGACTCTGTCTCAAAAAAAAAAACAAACAATCTCAGATAGTCACTGAAGGTGGCCAAGAGGATCGGGAAAGGGTCAAAGAGGAGGTAGCTCTAGAACCGCAGTCTGAGAAATGATGATGGTTGCCATGGAGCATGGCTTAGATGGGAGCACAGAGTAGATGAGTGGGTGGGAGCACAGAGTAGATGAGTGGGTGCAAAAGGGCAAAGTGTGTCCTCCAGGAGAGTATATTTGGGGGACTTCTCACAGTGGATGGGACCATAGCACACAGCACTGAGGAAGGCCTGAGGAATTGGGGCCAGGAAAGCACCTGGGCAGGTAAACAGGGCTTGATTATTAATGCTTTGACATGCTAGACCAGAGAGTTTGGATTTTATCCTATAGATTATGGAAGCCCCTTAAAATGGAAGCCCAGATTCAGAACTGTGAGAGGGCCTAGAAATGAAGCAATTTCTTTACACTTTAATTTACATACATTATCAATCAGCCCTGAGACTCTCTTTTCAATAAGAATTCTAGGTAAGTAAAAATTCATGATAAGCACCAAAATCTTTCAATATTTGTAACTTATTTCCCATTCACTTGTTCTTGTCATATTTAACATACTTGAAACTTGTATGCCTTTAATTGTCTAAGATACTTGATAAGATCAGAACAAAAACTGTCCCTTATTTTAAAATCAACTCTACTGAGGTATAATTTACATAAAATAAGGTGTACCCATTTTAGTTGCATCCTTTAAGAGTTTTGACAAGTTTATAGCTGTGTATCACTTTAAAAAATTCTTTCAAAGTTACTGTATGCTTGAAATTTTTAAATAAAATGTTGGGAGAGAAAAAAAAAAAAACTGTCCCTTCCTATGTGATGAGATGTCCCCCCCATTTGGTCATGGGATATGGAGAAAGCTTATTTGCCTTCTTTTGTCTAAACACTCACCCAATCACACAACTTAAAGACCACTACGCTACGATCCTACCTGATTTCCAAACCCTCACATTTCCCCAAACATGAGTCCAGCTCTCTCTATAATGTATCTGGTACCATGTACCAGGTCCCTACAGAGAGCCTACATCAGAATTACCTGGGTGCCAGTCCAGACCTCCTGAATAAGGCTGACAGTAAGTAGGGCCTGGGACTCTGCATTTCAGCAAGGTCCCTAGGAAGGTTGCAATCTCACTGATGTGTGCAACCTACTGGTCTGGATTTAAGCAACCATGTGGAGAAACATCACCCCAGGAGTATTTTGAAGGTAACTGGCTCTAAATTAAGTAAAAGTGATTTAGAAGTTTCAGGGAAATAAACATTTATAGTTCCCCACAATATCAGGCTCCTACGCTGAGAACATGTTGTAGTAACTACTATGAAGGCTTGTGTCATTTTGCCAAATTAAATGATCCTTTGGTGGTCACTTCTCCCTGCCTCACTAGTTTAATTTGGAGGTTACAGACTTCACACCTTTTCATTTCTATGGCAGTGTCTTTTGCTCAAAGCCTTACTTAAAAGCATCAGAAAAATGTGTTTGTCTCTATTCTCTCAACACAAAAGTCATATTCAGGAGACTGTCGTGAACTCAATCATGTGCTGTTGGCACCTTTAAATAAGCAAGGATGAGCACTGAGGGGTGTTTAGGATCTGTGGGAGACTGGAAGAGAGAATGAAGGACTTGGATCCTAGGAAGAGTGGGCTGAAGTTCCCAGGAATGAGGAACAGGAATGTAAGAGTACTCTGGGAGCCAGTACAGTCAGAGGCACCTTGCCCAGAGATGGATTTGGCAGAGGCAGGGGAAATATTGACCTTTAGACAGAATGTGGCATAATGAGAGTTAACAGCAGATTTAATATTGTTCAGTGTTCAGAGGAGCCTTTTTCTTTGTGGAGTAAAAACGGAGCAATTTCACTGGATATAAAAAATGGCAATATTTCTGACTGTCCTTGTGTATTTTTAGCTGTCGAGATGAGATGATTATCTTATAACCATAGTTAATGCATGATTTTCAATGGTTCAGATTTTCCATGTTGCAGATTTGAGTATGACATTTTAGGATCTCTTTGTGTTGAGGGAAGATAGATTTCTTTCTTTGTTAATGATTTTGAATAATTTTTATCTAAGTTCTAACAGATTTTGTTCTTTCTGAAGATCCTTTTCTCTTTTTAAAAATGACAAAGAAGGAGAAAGAAGTAGGGCTAGAAGGCATTTCCAAGCCCTCTTGTCCAGTCTGCTGGCCTATGTGGGAACATATTTCCAGATGAGCCATTTCAGACACTAATCTGTTTGGACACAAATGCAATGACATTCAAACAGAACATCCAAGTCTGGGTTGCTCCAGACACCAGAGGTGCTAAAATGAAGAATGCATGAAATTTTGAGTAAAAAACACATGTCAAGTCAAGGCATAAAAACATTAGTTCATTGATTTTAAGGAGTCCATGCTCACTTTCAAGAACTTTGGTAAAAGGACATCATTTTGCAAGTAGTCATCCCAATGGGCTGATCATAATTCAGTATGGCATTTTACAAAAGACAATGTTGAAACATTGGGAAATTTTTATTTTGCAATTCAACAAATGCATATGAAACACTCTGAAAGGTCTTTTGGAAGGAGCCAATTCATATTAGGTGCTCACCCGTGGGCAACGATGCCCTCACACTCCGCCAGTGGGAGTATCAATCAGATAACTTCATCAGACCTAAGCTTTGCAAGGATGGAGACTTCATGTTCCATCACGCTCACATTAACTTTTCTCCAACGCTTGTTACTGCTGAAAATACTGTAACTGCTTAAAATATTTTCGTTAAATAAATATATCAGTTAATGAGAATTTGGCTGTAATGTTGTACCCATCAATTCTTTCTCTAAGGAAATAAAAATGGGTGAGATCAAAGGTTTAGCTATATAGATTCTCATCCTGATTATGTTAATAATGACCCCAAAAAGTATAGGAATAAATGTAAAAAATGAGGCTGGGAAGGATGGGTTGGTTAAATTATGATAAATCCATATAATGGAATACTATGAGGACATTAAAATAGTGTTATATAATAGTATCTAGTGATAGGAGAAAATGAAATAGATTGATAAATTTAAAAGTAGATTACCAATCTTTAATGCCTGTAATATTTATCCAAATGATTACAGCGCTTATCACAGGGTCTTGGAATTAGAAACAAATTCATTTTCTTATTTCTGTTTATTTTCTACTTTCTATCATGAATGTATATTATAGATTGTATTTGTAGCAGTAAGACATTATTAAAATATAATACAAGAAAAATATTCTCCTCCTCTACCTCTCAACTGAAAACCATACAATGGTACCTGAAATTCCCAAAAAGTTTTATTCTGTATAATCCTCTATTGATTAAACTGCACAGGAGGTCATTAGTAAATTCCACAGTCATTGTTAGTTTCTGTTTAATTTACTTTAGACAAAACAAAAATTCAAAGAATAAAAAAAACCGAAAGAAATCCTTAGATGTTAAAAAGGACCAAAGGGGTAGATGTTTTTGATTTATACTTAGAAATGGTATTTCAGAAGTGAATTTGAATTTTTGGTGCCACTGGAAAACATGACTGGAAAACACCCTCTATGGTTGTCTAGGACCTGAAGTCCCTCCCCACTGAGTGATGCCTTCAGAGGTGACGCGTGGCTGCAATGATCCCTGTTAAGATGCCAAGTGACTACTGGGGGGCTCACTGTGCTCAAGCCATTGAAAGGAACAGGTCAGCACAAACAGCCATTCTTATGAAATGACGTCAAGCTCACTGTTTCATTCAGCTCAGGCTGCTATAGCAAAATCCCATATACTGGTTGGCTTAAACAACAAAATGTATGCCTCACAGCTCTGGAGGCTGGAAAGCTCAGATCAAGGCGCAGACAGATTCCGTGTCTGTTGAAGGCCTCTTCCTTGTTTGCGAATGGCCACCTTTTCACCATATCCTCACGTGGTGGAAGGGGTTCTAGTACCTTCCTCTTTTTATAACAGCACTAATCCCATCATGCAGGCCCACCTTAATCTAAACCTAATTATATCCCAAAGGCCTACTCTTCTAATACTATCATATTGGGGGTTAGAATTTCAACACATGAGTGGAGCAGGTGCCAGGAGGGGGGTCCAACACTCAGTCCACAGCACTCATTCTTGATTTTTGCTAGATTCTCGCCAGGCAGAGCTAGAAATATGACTCTCAGGACAAGATGGAGGAAGTGTTACGGCATAGCAGGCAAAGGGCAAAGCCCAGGGTGTGGAGCTAGCTGGTGCCCAGCTGAGAGCAGGGCCATGTGTTGGGAAAGAAGCCCTCTGCCAGGAAAAAGTAGAAGGTGGTAGCATTTCTTTAGGACCTTCCAGGTGCAAAGCACTATTTCCTTCATTATTTGTTCCAGGCCTCACACAATTTCTATGAGCCAGAATCATGGTCCACATTTTAGCCATGAGAAAAAAGAGGCTCAGGCAAATTAAATCACATAGCTAAGAAGTGGGGGAATTGATTTTAGAACCCAGAGCTGGCTGGCTTCGAAGCTAGTACTCTTTCTACTTAATTATGTAAATTGCTGGAATTTAATTTCTATGAAAGCAGGGATCTTTGTTTTGGTCACTGATGTATTCCAAGCATCTAGAATAGTTCTATACACAATAATGAGTGTTCAGAAAGTATTTGTTGAATAAATGAATTAATCAAGACAAAACTACAAGTTGCATGGAAACACCAAAAATCTCACATCTTTTTTCTTGAGTCTTCACTGACATTGCAGACTGAACCCATCAAGACTGGGTTGGCTGTGTCTTAGCTTATAAGGTGTTCAGAGTAACAAAGCACATGTCTCAATATTGTTCACAAATATAATTAATGCTAAAAGATGAGATGACTAAAGATTCATTCTGGTTGGTGGGGTGATTCCCTGCTGATGGCAATAACGTGCCGCCCCTGCAGGTTCTCTGTCTCCCGAGGCTGCCCCTTCAGACCTTCACCTGTCCTCACTGCAGCTGCCCACTGGGACAGGAGAGCTGCCAAGCTGAGCTGAGCAGGGCAGGATGCCATCCGCTGATGCAGGCAACCTGATGTCTTCCTCCTTTGCAGCTGGCTTTACACTTTTTATTTCAACTCTGTCCTTGAATACAATTCAAGCAAAGCGGTTTAACATTTTAGTCAGTCCCCAATTCAGCACATTCCCAATTCAATTTAAATGATGCCAAACAGCATTTATAGTCATCTCACATAGGCGGTGCCTCAGAGTAGTTTCATTAGAAATCCTTCCCCATGCAATGCCTGTTAGAGAATTTATTTTAAAACTCCACCCAAGGACTGTAGAAAAGACCAGAAATGGCTGGATCCTGATAGATTCGCTCTTAGACATGGGCTCTAGGACAGGGTTAGACTTCTCAACCTGTGTACATCTGCCTTTGGAGCCTGGAATCAATGCCAAGAGCACGTTTTCTCTATGCCTATGGGTGCAAAAGTACAACATAACTTTGAACAGAGCATTTGAACTCTGTAAGCTTCAGTTCACTATTCTATAAATTGGGACCAACATAATCTTACAAAATTCTTGTATTAAACAAAATAATATGGTCCCTGAAGCCCTCTTGTCACAGGAACAGGCTTCAAGACCCTGAGAGGCCAGGTGGCTTCCACCAGTCACACCGCGAGTGAGGGGCACCTCTGGGATGAACACTTAAGTCCCTAACTCTATGCCCACTTGTCCTCTTGTCACACCTGCTACATGCTTCCCAATTTAGACAGGAATTGGAGCACATTTTATATCATATCTGGGCAATTATTTTCGGTCCAAAAACCCAACCTGGTGTTTTTCTAAAGAACGAATATACAAATTATATTAGAAATGATTTATAGCTGTTTATTCTTCGAATGTTGAGATAGTTCATGCCCCTTTTGCCTCATTTTGTTGGTCATAATATGAAGCTGGAATACAATTATTACTTGCATTATTCATGGACTAACAATTTGGTCTTGACTCAAAAAGTAGGTGTATAGAACATTTTTTTACTTTCCTATAGAAAAAAAAGTGTGATTTTTAAAAAAAAATTTAAATAAATGATTCCCAAACTTGATCTTACATTAAGGTAAATTTGTATTGCCAAATATTTTAGTAAATATTTAGGCTCAGTTAAAATATTACTCTAATAGATTCACAGAAAATGCATAACAGTTAGTAATAAAGATACTCTATGGTGGGCTATTCACTTTTGTTGATGTCCAACTTCATTCCAGAATTCCCAAATAGAGTATCCATTACTTGGCATTTGAAATCACCGGGAAAACTGAAGGAACACAGGAACAAGATAAACATGAAAGCAGATGCCAAGTGCCTTATACCTGATCCCACCTCCAGTGGCCCCTAACCAATACTGGTCATAGCTTGATTAATTGTCTAAATAGTAGATTCACTAGGCATTTCATTCTCTAAATTGTGTTTCCTATGAAATTTCTTAATCCTGATGCCAACCAATGTCCATCTTTGGATCAGCAGTGGAGTGTAGCCATCATGACTTTCTTACTCTGACTGCTGTCACAACGGTAAGCATAAAGGATGCATCGACGCCTTAGTTTAGGTATATGAAATGCGGCATCATCACATTATACCTAATGAATAGCCTATTCTGGACGTGCTGGAGAGGGCTTGCCAGAGTCTCTGGTCCTTCCAGAATCAGTGTGGCACCAGGACGCCTCCCCCCACAGTGCAGGGACTGGGGACTGGATGAATTCATCGGAAATGGTAACTGCAGGAAGCAAACGCAATCGTTTTTCAGATCTGGAAATCAGAGCTGGAGATCAGCTAAACATCCTTTAAAAATCCTTCAGCATTTAGAAAAAATAACAATGTAGAAGAAAATGAGAAGATCGTCCTTTTACTGTGCAAAAATGCTATTCTCTATCACTGGTAGAGAATGGGAGGGCCTGACGCTACATGAAAGATGTTGCTGTGTTCTCAGCTGGCTCCAACACAAAGCCCAGCAGTGTTTGTTTTGACCACAAGGAGTTTTCCCCCTCCCTTTGTCCCACTGGCAGGAAAGAGATGAAGTTCTTTGAAAAAATATTGTGCTTAGATTTTCTTGATACATCAAGGTGAAATGTCTTATTGAATTTTACAACTTCATAAAACCTGAATTAAAGCGTGAGTACTACCTACTCACTACCTGATCCATCTTCCTGGAGAAGCACAACATTTTTCCTGGCCATTTCAAAAGTCTGCTGTTTTGCCTGCAATCTAATTTGGAAGCAATGATTGCAAACAATCAGTAAGAATTGGGCCTTTATGATTCTGGGTCCAGCCCCACAACCATAGCTCACTCTGGCAGCTCAGCCTCCATCAAATGGAAGCTTGTGGAAGAGTGGCTATTAATCTCCACAGGGCTTCCTTTTCCATATATTTTCAATCCTGCACTAATGCCTTGGTTCAGGATATGGTATGCAGCCAACTGGAACTACCAGACCAATCCCTGCAGGATGGATACACATTATGTCCATTGGCAAAATACCACTCCCCATAACGATAGAATATTACCAAGTGGAAGCTACAAATTCTATGTAATTTAACAAATACCTGATGATTTCCTACTAGCTCTACTGTGCTACATATTAGATATGTGAACATTTGGGAAAGTTTTCCAATTTTCTCAAGCCTCAGTTTCCTCATCTTTAAAATAGAGATAATAATAGATCTCTTCATAAGGCACTTATGTGGTTTAAATGAGATAATACATTTACATAAAGTAATATTTGTCAGTGCTTAGAATAATGCATAGCACATGGTAAATGCCACGTAAATGTTTGTTCATTAAATAAAATGTTTATCCTAGGGCCTGGCATATAGAAAGTGCTCAATAAATCCTTGATGTTATTGTTACTGTCGTTGTCACCATTATCATCATCATCAACACATCAGGCACTATGCAAGGCATAATGAGGGGGAAACAATGATTTAAAATGTAGTCTTTTCTCTCAAGGAGCTTATCTGCAGCAGGGGAGAAAAATGTGCAGTGTGTGGGAATGCATGCTGCTGGTCACTGACTGTAAGAGTAAACCCAGAAACTGTAATAGTCCCTCCTTTGTCCTGTCATCCCAGAAGAGACCAGTCTTTAGCTGTGATACAATGATGGCAATTTTCAAAGAACCAGGCCAAAGAACCAAAACACCATTCACGTTTCATGCTAATAAAAGAAAAACAAAATGCAATGAACATGTAAAGGAGAAAGATTAATTGTGGCTGTCATTAGTAGGAAATACTTCATAGAAGAGGCAGCATTTAAGAGGGTCCTTGAAAGATAAGAAGAGTTTAACACAAAAAATATTGGGACTTCTGTTTCTAGCAGTGATGGAGTAACTGGCCCTGGATTAGGCCTCCGATTGAAAACTACCATAAAACTGGACAAAATGTAGGAGGCAAATGTTTTCAGATATTAGCTAACAGGCAGGAAAATTCTGTGACCCCTGAGGGAAGAGAAATTCATGAAGTAAGTCCCATGATTATCCCAGTCATCTGCTTAGGAACAATTTCCTGACCAGTGCACAGTGAGCTAGAGTCTAAGAAGAGCATAGCAATCCCACTGAACTGGTAAGAAGAAAGAGATCACAGGTCCCAGATACACAGGAGCTGTGGAGAATGGTCCCCCTGAAGTCTGTTTGGGAGTTTCCAACAAGTCTTGGGGTGAAGACTGAGCTGTAATTGTATACAGTAAACAATATGAAGTTTATTAGCTGTTACAGAGTTGAGATGAGAACAAAGGTAATACAGGTCAAGCAATGCTAGGAGACATTGGAGTTTCAGTCTCACCTAAGAGGATGAAACTCACTGATACCTCATTAGCATCCTAGACATCGAGCTGAGACACCAGAAAGCCTGATACTGTTAGGATGACTACATGACACTACATATTTGTCAAACCAATAGAATGTTATAGCAGGAACAGTGAACCTTGACATATGCAAATTTTAAAAATTATCTAGGAAAAAGGGAGACCCCAAGATAAAATACAAAATATAATGAAATAATTAACTGTATTACAAATGTATAAAACAACCTCACTGAAGGGGCTGGGAGAGGAGGGTAAAAGGTGCTGACTTAAGTAACCTTGAAATGAGTATAATCTATAAGATTAAAGGTAAAATAAACTGTACAAAAGCACTGATCTCTGATTGATAAAGGCATTCCCAATACAACTATGAATTGACATTTCTGACACTGCTATATATGTATATTGGAATAGAATAATTAAGTAACTGGTTGGTGGATGACAGGATTCAGGTTTCTTATTGCTGGAGTACAAGGTTACAGATAAGCAAGGGGAAGAGGCGAGAATGATCCATGTGGTAATGAATTACAGTTGGGACACCAGTGTGAACTCATGTTTCATACAGTTACAGTTGGCTACATACAGAAATATTTATAGATATGTGTATATACACAACTTGGTAGGTTAGTAGAAACACATATATTTCCTTCCTCTGTCTGCTGAGAAGACCCAGAACCTCTACATCCAGCATAAACAAGCAAACGAGCACTCAGATCTTAGTTTTTAATACTATTCACCAATTAAAGGACCCAGTGTTCTTTGGAAAAATGATTGATTCTAAGGTCTTAGGAAGGAAATATACAAGACAAGTCCTGAGTACCTTGTAATGCCAGAAAGTAAGAAAGTCTTTTTTAAAGAAAAGAAAAAAAGTACACAATGAAGGAGGTATGTCAATTAGACATAGAAGCCAAATGAATGAGAGCCCAATGCCAGAAAAATTTTGGCAGCAAGACAAATGAAGTAGTAATGGATTATAACCCAGAGTATAAAATAAATACATGTGAGTCCATACTGAAATAAATAAATGAGTAGGACAAGAAAAAAACCTTCTGTGCAATAGAAATCCAAACAATACATATAGGTACTTCGCCTTCAAAAGGGGGAGCATAAATCCCCACTTCTTAAGTGTGAGCTGCACATAATGGCTTCATTTAAAAAGTACAGTATGGAAATGGGAAAAAGGGTAACTTCACAGTGGAGAAACCTGAAACACACTACCTCAGCCCAGTGATCAAGGTCAACGTCTACAATGACAAATCACACAGATTGTACGCACACTTCATAAGATGCAATGAATATGGCAATTTACCTCTGTGGTTTTCCTTCCAAGAATATATAATCCCAGTCTAATCAAAAGGAAAACATCAGACAAATCCCAATTGAGGGATATTCTACAAATTACTTGCTCAATGCTCATCAAAACTATGCAAGACATTAAAAAACTATAAGTCTGAGACGCTGTCACAAGCAAGAGGAGTTAAGGAGACATGATACGAAATGTAATGTGGTATCCTGGATGGAATCCCATAACATACAAAGAACATTAGGTAAAACTAAGGAAATCTGGGTAAAGTATGGACTTTAGTTAATAATAATGTATCGAATTGTTTTATTAACTGTAACAAATATACCACACTAATGTAAGATGTTAATAATAGAGCAAAATGGGTGTGAAGTACATGGAAACTTTGTACAATCTTTGCCATATTTCTGTAAATCTAAAACTGTTCTAAAATAACACATGTATTTTTAAAATGCAATACAATTTATAATCACATAAAAAACACAAAATCCTTAGAACTAAGTTCAACAAAAGACATGTAAGACCTCTACTCTAAAAACTAAAATTTATTTCTGACACAAATTGACCTATAAATCAATATAATCCCAAGTAAAATCTTTAAAAAATTATCTAGCTGATTTGTCTAAAGTTTACATACAAATTTAAAGAACACAGAATTCTACAACTAATTTGAAAAGGAAGAAACAAAATTAGAGGACTGCCACTATCAGATTTCGAGACTTATTATAAAGCCACAATAATCAGGAGAATGTAGCATTAGTGAAGGAACAGGCACATAGACCAGGGGAGCTGAGTAGATAGTTCAGAAATAGACTTACACAAATTTGATAAATTGCTTTTTTTATACAACTGCCAAGGTAATTCAATAGGGAAAAAATAGTCTTTTTAGAAAATGGTGCTGGAACATTTAGATATTCATATAGGAAATAAATGAACTTCAATTCTTACCTTTTGCCATACACAAACACTAATTCAAAATGAATCATATACCTAAACTTAAAAGCTATAACTATAAAACTTCTGGAAGAAAACAAGGGACAAAATACTCATAACCTTGAGGTAGTCAAAAATATTTCAAACAGAACATAAAACATTAATAAGAGGACAATTTAATAAAATATGGGTAAATTATTTGAAGAAAATACATCAGAAAAGAAGATATAGAAATGGACAATAAATACACAAAAAGATTTTTACAACATGGGGAAAATCATGATGAGATGCCATTATACATCACCTTGAATGACTGTAAATAAGAAGACTGATAATATTAAGTACTGGCAAAGTTGTGGAGCAACTGGAACTCTCATGTGTTGCTGGTGGACATGTAAAATGAAACAATCACTTTAGGGACAAATTTGGCTGCTTCTTAGAAAGTTTAACATATACATACCCTATGACCCAGCAATCACCTATTGCTCCAGACTATTATCTCTTGCTTTATTTACTGTCTTGGTTTCCTATGGCCTCTAGTTTCTCTTCTTGCAATTCTTCCCTTAGGTATTTTACCTAAGAAATATGAAAATATATGTCCACCAAAAGGCTTTCACAACTATATTTATAGCAGCTTTATTTATAATAGCCTTAAACTGGAAGCAACCCAAATGTCCAACAATAGGTGAATGGAGAAACAAACTGCAGTATATGGGCTGAGCAACGCTAATCTGAAAATCTGAAATCTGACATCTCCAAAATCTGAGTCTGTCCAAACTTCTTGAGTGCCAACATGAAGCCAAAGAAATATAAAAATAAATTATGGTGTACAGTAACCTTTAAATCAAAACAGCGTTATTGGTGGAGACCGAAAGCCTGTTGTTATCTGTTGAGGATATTGTTTAACAGCTGAAGCAGGTAGGGTCTTCTGGTGGAGCTACTCTGCTGATTAGTTACCCTGAACATACTATTTTTTCACATTGTTAATGGTATGTCATATTTTTTAGGGTCAAGTATTTACGTAATGTACGAAAATGTAAGAAAATTATTGCTCATCAGTAGCATATAAATTCAGAGTCAGGAATGATGGTAATGCCAAACAACCACAGATTGTCCACATGGGTGGCTGAGACAGAGACACCGTTGCTTTCTGAGGTTCACGGCACACAAACTTTGTTTTGGCACAAAATTATTAAAAAATATTGTATAAAATTACCTTCAGTCTTTGTGTACTAGGTGTATATGAAACATAAATGAATTTCAAATTTAGACTTGAGTTCTATCTCCAAGATATTTCAGGTATTTACAAATATTACAAAATTCCAAAATGTGAAACACTTCTGGTCCCAAACATTCCAGATAAGGGATACTCAACCTGTATTTATGCAATGGAATACTATTCAGCCAAAAAAAAAAAAAAACACAAAAAAACTACTGATACACATAACATAGATGGCCTCACAAATAGTATGGTGAATATAAAGAGGAGAGACACAAAAGAATATACATACTGTGTGATTTCATTTATACCATGATAACAGGTAGATATTTGTCTGAACAACCAGTTGACTGCAAAGGACCTGAGGGAACTTTCTGGAATGATTAAAACGTTCTATATCTTAACTGGGGTGATGATTACATCAGCACATGCATTTTTTTCAGAATTTTGTACATTGAAAATGCATACATTTCATTGTATAAATTATACCTAAAACATTGATAAATAAATGATTAAAAAATCCACTGGGGGAGGGAAATGCATGGAGACAGCAGACCTTATCTCCTCCTATGTCTCATGTACTCCACTAACATCTGAGAATCCCGTAGCCAGAAATCAAACACAGTCCTGCCCTTATTGGCACCACTGGGTAGTGAAGTTAGCAAATAATTAAATACAATGAGGAAAATACTCTGCTAGGACTTATCTAGATGTTATGAGAACACGGGAGGGGTGGCTAACTCTTTCAATAGGAGGTCTTCAAAGGGGAGGTGACAACCAGAGTTGTAGAGGATAAAAAACTCTGATATGCTAGAGGAAAGAAGGGTAAGTGGTCACAAGAAGACAATGACAGGCAGAGGCGAAGAAGCAGAGAACAGCATAACTTCCTTGGGGAGCGAGTTCAAGATGGACAAAGGATGAGGTAGCAATGGAAAGAAAACATGGACAAGGACGTGTGGGGCCAGGCCTCAAACATCAAAGAACACGGATTTTCCTCTGGAGGTGACTGGGAGGCATTAGCCTGAGAAGAAATTTGTAAGATTTTGAATTAAGGAAGCTCATGGTGGAAACTACAGGACATGGACTAGAGAAGGAGCAAGAAGGGAAACTAGAGGTCATATGAGACTAAGACAGTAACCGAGGCAAGAGATGTTAATAACAACCTGGAGCAGCAGGTGGGCAGGCAGGTGGTGCCTGGAGAAGGGGCCATGCTCAGCACCTGCCAAAATCCCCGAAGCAGGCCACAAGTTCAAGTCCATCATCTCTCAAAATGAAATTTGTCCTAACATTTCAACCCTCTTCAACCATTAAAAAAACTAACCTAGTATTTCCACTTATAGAGCCATTAAGTCACACCAGAGCCTCGCTGTGATTAGAAAGGAAGGGATACACCACCTCCGAGCGTTACTTCATTCAAATTTCCCTTTATACCAACTGACTTGGCAAGAATTCCAAAATAGTGGTCCCCCCATGTTCTTGGGTATTACCTGCCCTTCTACAGCATGTTGTATGGGAACTCTTGTTGTTGACCATGCCCCTTGGTCTTTCTTCACAGTTGACTGAAATTCCTCTGCACACTGTAGTTGTCCATGAATTTGGAGTTGACACCTAATCTTGCCATTCATTTTTCTCTATATCCCTGGGACCAGGCTAATTCTCTTTATCCTAATGAGATCCGGATTGCAGAGCTGTCCCACTCTATTTAGCATCTGGTGGCAGCTTGGACAAGAGGTTATCCCCTCATGTCATGGCATGTTTAACTACTCTGACAAAAACAGGAACAACAGATGGACACTCACTCTCTGAATATTTAGTGGGGGTGGGAATGACCCAAATCATCCTTCCACTGAGAGTTCTGAGAATGAAGAAACAATCTACTACAGCTTAGATGGAAGTGCGGTAATGGCTTCACCTCCAGGTTTCAAGTATTCATCCATCAATTCAGGAAAGTATTACCGAGCCCTGTGATGCTGTACTGGGCACTGGGCCATCAGAGGAGGGGACAGTAGGAGACAGTTCACATGCTCCCACCTGAGCTCTCTGAAGACACGCAGGTGCTTCCCAGCTACCGTGGAACGTGGGGCTGGCTGGGATCCGTGGGCACACTCGGGCAGAGCCTGGTGGATGCTCCTGGCACTCAGGGCAGGGGGATCCTCAGGCCAGAGACTAACACCCTGGTATGTTGATGAGTGAAAGCAGAGAAACCCTTCTTCAACCAGGGAACTGCAGAGGAGACGAGTCATCGCTGTGACCTCCTGGACTTTGGGAGAGGCCAACAAGAGTGTGGACATGCCTTTCCCTTACCTGAGCTTCTTCACCTGTAGAAGTGCCCTCCTTCCTCCTAGGGAGCCTTCTCTCTTGCTCTCGCTCTCTCTCTTTCCTTCCTCTTAATCCACCCGGATTCAGCTCTGACAGCACCTCCTCTACAAAGGCTTGCTGATAATCCAATACGGAATTGGATACTCTGCCCTTGGTACTCTCACAATTCTTGTACGTCAGGAAGGAGGAGGCACTGTAGCTGGGCTGAAAGGATGGGTAAGATTCTGGGAGCACTCTGTATACAAAATATATATACGGCGGCTAGTCACAGTGTGAGGTCTCGGAGAGGTGAATGGGTAGTCACTTATTTACTCACTCATTCATTTAACATGCAGTGTTGGGCTCTGACTAGGTGCCCGGTCAGTGCTCAGAGTGAGAAGGGTTGGGACCCTTTCAGACGCCGTCCTGGCCTCCACAGAGAGGTGGACTAGTGAGCAAACATGGTCTCCTTCGTGTGAACACGCGTGCTTTTGGAAAACAGCGATCTGCCGTGTTGGCGACTGCAGCATCTGTGTCGCCCTGACCTAGTGGCTCAGTCTTGGGAACGGCTAGGATTTTATAGCGGATTAATAGCAAAACCTTACAGAGATCTGCATACAGAAGAGAGAACCACAGTCGTATCCTATTTTTACATACAAACAAGGCTTTTTCTTCTCTGTTCTTGCTATACCATGGATAAGAATCTTCTCAGAAATTGTATATCTCTGAAACTAATAGCAGGATATATTTTTCTGGACTTTTTTTCCATTTATTTCCCCACAGATAGAAATATTAGTTTCTAAAAGAAAAGAAAAATCTCCCGATCAGTTATGTATCCTCTGGAAATACAGATGAGCTGGATTATTCTGACCAATACCAATGCTGCGGTATTTATCACAGTTGAAAAGAAGATTGAATATTTCTCTTTGAGAACTAGCCAGAAACTCCAAAGAAGGGATTTTCATATATTCATATCAATTCCTAGTGCTCCAAATTTGGGTGGTTTTGACCTCTGCCTAATTTTGTTTTAGTTGTTTTCAGCCTCCTGTTCAATGTGTTATATGGTTTATTAATCTTTAAATAAGTGAACTAGACATAGTTTTCTTTGGAAGGAACGTGTGTTGTTTTTGAAATAATGGGTGGTTCCCCGGAGGCTCAGAGAGTGGTCAGAGGGAAGAGGCTATGGATCTGTGGGTTCAGAAGCCAGCCTTGCGCCACGGCTGAGGGCAGAGTCCAGCAGCCACTGCCCATCACAGGCCAGGCTCAGGCTGTGGAGGAACCAGCAGGAGAGTCTCAGCCTTTATTCATCCAGAACTCCGACAGGCCCAGTGACCTCTGTCCCCATTGGGACACAAGCAAGTGCCCTGCCTGGTGCAGGAGATAAGCAAGGGCCTGGAGAAGCTCCCATGGGCCAAGCGCCATGACACAAATGAGCACAGGGTGCTGGGGAGGAGGGCAGCCTCGCTCACCAAGGGAAGGGTGAGAGGAGTGGTGAAAGGAAGAAGGAAAAGACAACACTTAATAAGCTGCAAAAGGCAAATGGAAGACAGGCAGGTGAAGAGAGCTTATGACATTCCAGAGACAGGAAGCGGCATGTGCAAATATGTAGCGTGTGAGCAGTTTATGTTGCAAAGTGCAGATCACCCCACTTGGCCAAAGTAGCGGAGGCATGAGGAGCGTGGGGAGCAAAGGGGCCTGGACAGTATTGTGGGTACTGTTATGCAGTGTGTTTAATCAGTACCAGAACTCAATCACCAACAAACTCTAGAGTCTTTCTGGGTGAACCCTTCACCTCTGTGAGCCTCAGTTTCCTCATCTGTAAAATGGGGATAACAATAGCAATAATAATCACCATAATACAAGGGTTTTGCCTGCATAAACTTTACATTCTGTAAGTGATACATTTATTTATTTTTATTTTATTTTATTTTATTTTTTTTGATACAGAGTCTTGCTTTGCTGCCCAGGCTAGGGTGAGTGCTGTGGCGTCAGCCTAGCTCACAGCAACCTCAAATTCCTGGGCTCAAGCGATTCTGCTGCCTCAGCCTCCCGAGTAGCTGGGAGTACAGGCATGTGCCACCATGCCCGGCTAATTTTTTTTATATATATTAGTTGGCCGATTAATTTCTTTCTATTTATAGTAGAGACGGGGTCTCACTCTTGCTCAGGCTGGTTTCGAACTCCTGACCTCGAGCAATCCACCCACCTCAGCCTCCCAGAGTGCTAGGATTACAGGCGTGAGCCACCACACCCGGCCTGTGATACATTTATTAATAACATGCTTGGCCCAATAACAGGCACAGTGTAAGTCCTTAAAAGATTAAAAGTGCCCTGTCTTTTACTTTCCATCACGACTATGATTATTATTACTATTTGCCTTCGTTCAAGAGAGAATGTTCATAACAACCAGTCAGTACCAAAAGAAAAAAAAAAGAGAGAGAATGTTCTACCTACCAATTGGCATTTCCTAAGCCCTCCTCAAAAAAACACAGAAAAACCTGTGTCAAAGCCAATCAGCTTATTCTAGCTTTCTTAATTCACGAGACACTGTAAAAATATTGCTTTATGTGACTATTTCAGTAATAATTACAAAGCACATTTATTTCCCTTTTAATTGGTAAATTAAAGACATCCCACGGGGATAGGTATGAACTACACAGAGAGTAAAACTATTTGTACAAAGAAACTGACCCCTATAAATTAATAAGAAAATTAAATGAAGTGAAAAGAACTTTCTATGTTCCCCTAAATTTTAAGAAAATAGTCTATCCATCTGATACTAACCAAAGTCATAAATAAAATATTAGCAAATGGAATCCAGCCCTGAGTTTAAAGAATAAAAACTGATGTCAGTGCCAGAATGGTTCCATATTAGAAAATGACTTAATACAATTAACCACATCAATATATGGAGCGATAAAAGGAAATGACTGTTTTGATAAGGCCGCAGCAGTTCCTGTTGAGTGGCTGAGACAGCAGCTCTGACTGCAGTGGGCCTGGGAGTGAACTGGATGACAAAGTAGGGACAGCAGTTGCATGAGACTCTTTCAAGGCTTGTACGAAGGGGCACAGGAAAGGGAGAGATGGGCAGGGAGATAGAGACAACAGGTGGTGTGTCGGGGGGTTGTTTTCAAGGGTCAAATATTAGAACACATTTACAGCCTGCAAGATAGGAGCCAGTGATGGGGAATATGTCAGTAGGAAAAGAAAGGACAGGAGGTGAACTGTCCAGCTCTCGGTGGGTAGCGTAAGTGGTTAAGAGCACACATCTAGAACCAGACTGGTGGATTTGCATCCTGCTCCTCCATCATTTACTATCTGTGGGACCTTGGGCAAGTTATCTAACCTCCCTGTACCTTCTATCCATACCTGTAAAATAAAAATACTAATGGTGTCTTCCTCATAGAGTTGCTATGAGGATTAAATGAATTAATATTGATAAAGTACTTAGAATAGTATCTGGTAGTGTCTGCTAAATAAAACAAAATCAATGTCTTCTACTAAGCAGTATATGGTATTACTAATTCTTAATACTACTAAGTAGAGAAAAGATATTATTATATTATATTATGAAATAGCAAGATCCCTGTCTCTGCAAAAAAAAAAAATTTTAATTAGCTAGGGATAGTGGTGGGCACCTGTAGTCCCTGCTACTTGGGAGGCTAGGGTGGAAGGATCGTTTGAGCCCAGGAGTTTAAGGCTGCAGTGAGCTATGATTGCACCACTTGCACACAAGCCTGGGCAACAAAGCAAGACACTGTCTCTAAAATAAAATAATTTTTAAAAAATCAGGTTTGATGACACCACCTATAGTCATCAAGTCATCAACAAAAGGAGGATTTCCCCAGAGTGCTGAAAACAATGAGTCAGACAGAAACCCCAAATTTCCATTTGCCCCAGGAACACATGAGCCATTGCAACTAGACGAGGAGTGTACGGGAGTGGAAGGCAGAACCGATGGAAGTAGGACCCAGGGGTGGGGAGAGAACACCCAGGAGGAGAGCCAGGAGGTGAAAGATGGGCCTTCATGTTTTCTTCTATACACTTCAGTATTATTTGAATCTGTGATAATGAAAATATGTTAGTGTCATATTTAGGTAGTTAAAAAAATTAGTAAAGTGCAGAATGTTACCATCAGTGGAAACTGAGCAAAGGGGACACAGGAGGGTCTCTCTGTACCATTTCTTATAACTGTATGTGAATCTGTAAGTATCTCAACAGAAATTTCAATTTAAAAAAAAGGAATGTAAAGAAGAATGTGCTTAAAAGATAACCTGACATTGTCTTCCTGACTGTGATTCCGGCCACCCCAGTAGAGTGGGGTACATATATGCTAAGGAGGAACTGATGGCAACGGACACAGCTCTTTGCGCATGTGGTCATGCACAGGGGGAGGCCAGCGCGCAGACCTGCCAGGGCCTGTCAGCATGTACTTCGCTTCGGTCTCTTTGCTGTGGCCCCTGGTCTTTCTGCAGTTGTTCAGCTCAGAATCTTGGTGTTGTCAGTGTGCCAAGAACTGACCAGTGCTCAGAATTGGACAAACAGGAGCCAAGTTCACAATACTGACAAATGAACCCAGTTGCCAGCATAGCCCGGATGCTAAGAACACGGGTTTTATTTAACAAGTAGCCTTGGGTTCAAATTCCTCTGTTGACACTTACTAGCCGCGTGGCTTTGGGCAATTTTCTTAACCTCTATGGGCCTCTTTTTCCTCGTCTGTAATAATTAGGTTACTGTATCACCTAATATTTGGAAGATGAAACATCAGGAGACTTCATGATAAACATGGTAGACTGAATAAATATATTGATACCTACTCTTCCCAAAACTTTTTAAAGGTGACAGTTAAGGAATAAAAGACATAACCATATTCAAGGCCTAAGAGAACAGAGAGTAGGCAAACAGGGAGAGAGGCATCAACAATATTTTGGTATATAAGAAATTGTTAAAGGAAAGTGATCGATCTGAACAGAGGAAGAACAGACTGAACAGACCTGAACACACTAAACAGAGGAAGTTGAAACCTAAAAGTGTCTACCCAGCCTTCCTCATAAAACCCAAGCATTGAAGAACTAAAAGAAAGTTTAGCAACCAAGGTTCACTTTTTAAAATGGAGGATTAAGACTCAAGGAAGGACAATGACTTATCCAGGGAGACACAGCAGCAGGTCACAGAGCCAAGAAAGACCACAAGTGGGTCTGCACTTTCCAGTTCAGATCCTCATGTTTTGCCATCAAGCGCTTCCCATTCCTTGATTTGGTGTTTCAGAGAGTTTCCAGGGCGCTGACCAAAATCAGGATTTTCTGTTTTTCCGAGTCTGGGGCTCTAGAGACCTGAAGGAGGAAATGAGAGCTATTGAGATGGGAAGGAAGGAAGAAGTCTTGAGACCCAGGAGGAGCCCCGGGGCACCTCCGCGGCCCATCTTAGCAGTCTGTTTGATTTTTCCAGAAAGTATCTGCAAAGGCAGAGATGGGTGCTCTGCAGAAGACGGTAACATGAAGGAGGCCACTCTTGATCTTTTGAAACAAGTGGAGGTTCAGAACGAATTTGCTGCTTCTCTGGTCCCAGGTGACGGCGCTGCTGGAAGCCTGAATGAACCTTAGCAAATTAATCTTGCATATTTTATGGGTCCTGACTGCTGTATCCACAGCATTCCTGATGTTGATTACCGTCTCTGCCATGCAGGGTGGATTTGTTTTATGATGATTCCAATTACAGATAACTGTTATACCCGGAATCACACATTAGCTGCTTATAAACCAGAACATAATACGAACACGGGCTGTCAAAGGCCAAGGGCTGATGAGAAATAGCTCTGTTTCTAGAGAAAGTTCTGTTCCTTTCACGTTTTGTGTGCACGCCCTGTGTCTGCTTTGGACTTAGAATGACAAAGAAATGGAATATGACAACATTGCTGCTTTGTATTCCTTTCTGGTTTTCCATTGGGAATAGCTGGAATTTTAACATGTATTTGTTGTGCAGACTTGGGCAGAGAGAAGCAACCCTGCAATCCTGACACCCTCCAGATGAATTCCCTGCATTACATAACAGGTCCCTCTGGCTTCCTGCTGGCGACCCAGGAGGACGCCTACAAATGATGCCCAGAAACACCAGGGGGCGCTACGGAGAGACAAAGGGCCATCAAGCCTGCAGGCTGCCTGGACCAGAGGCTTTTTCTCTTCTCACGCTTGGGCTCCTGAAAGCCAGCTGCTTCTACTGAAGCCATCAGTGTGTGCTAGCCAAGGACAGCACTCTGAGCATCTCAATTTGAAAGAGACCACATCTTAGTGACAGCTCCATCACTGAAGCCTAGAGCATCACAACTGGAAAGGAGTAGGTGCTAAGCATGACCTCTTATTTCACTGAGGGGAAACTGAGGTCCAGAGGGGGGCAGAGTCCTCCTCAAGGTCGCAGAGAACTGGAGTCTCACCTTGGACTAAAATCCGACCTTAATGCTTCAAGTGCAGTGCTAAGTTTAGAAACCCATTATTTGTATTTCCAACTGGCCCCGCATACCAGAGTCTCTGAAAAGGCAAAATGTGTATGGACTTGCTCCTATCACATCTTCCATCCCTTACATTTCTCACCGAATACCATCTTGCAGAATGCCACACTGTTGGGTTCTCTTTTCTGTTTTAGAAAGCTGGTGGCCAGCCCCGCAGCTCTCCGACCCCGGGAACGATGGTTGGCAGGAAAGCGGAGGGACAGAGAGCCGGCCCCTCACCCTCCAGCACGTGGGAGTGTACGGACCACGCTCGTTTCCCTGCACCTGCACTCGCACAGGTTTCACTCTGCACACATCAGCCTAACCCCTCTCAACCTGTGTCTTTCTGGTCCCAAGAGTACTTTCTGCATTTTCCATTCCAGAGCCCTGGCAGGAATCCCACACACTAATGTAATTGATTTTGATTTTTATAAAGAAAAAATAATGTCTTATGCAGATTTGTGGGGATCCCCATGGAAACTAGGAATCCACATTCTCACCAACCTTTGACCAACCAAAATCAAAGTTACCATTTTTATACCTAAATTACTAGAGCATAAGCCCCATTTATATAAATCTCTCTATCAAATTCCCAGTAACTTCTCCAACTTCTTCCTGTTACACCCTCTTGTCTGGCCAGACACAGCTGCCTCTTCCTCCTGGTCTCTGCTGGTGATGACATCACTCCAACTTTGGGGTGAGGGGGTTATGTTTTCTAATTCTCATTGCACAGCTTCAACGCTAACAAGACAGCACAGGTTTAGGGAAGCATAAGTCTCCCCCCAAAAGTAACTACATTCCTTTAGAGCTGGCCATTCTAAAGGCTCTGTCGGGGCTGTCCCGCTCAGCACATATAGAGCAGCCAGCGGGTCCTTGCTCATCTCCCAGCCTAGCTCAGACAACAGGGCCCAACTCACTGTCCTCACCAGGAAGCTCCAAGCATCTCCATGCCCATGGCTTCCCAAACCCCTCTTCACTTGTGGCTCCAGATTAAGGACAAAGTCCTTCTATACCTCCATCCAATGCCAGCAGCCTTTTGCTCTAGAATTAACTTCTTCACAGGTTACAGTGGAAACCTTTAACTTCCTCAAGAAGCCACCTACATGTGCAAGAGAAAGTCCTAACAGCCAATAGTAAATTTAGTAATATCTGGCCTCTTACTATAATAAATAACAGCACAAGAGGATTACCAATGGGACAATCCACCCTGTCTGAGCTCCTAGCTCCCTTCTTCTGTAAGGAGATGCCACAGTGAGAAGACTAATGTGTTTTCCAAGAGAAGGCAGGGGCAGAGGTAAGAGCAAAACAGAATTACAGAGACCAGCTCTCCAACTTGGAGGGGACACACGGCTAGCTGTCTTTCAGAACAGAGCACTTAGAATCTCAGTCTAAAGTACTTCTGTTTCATTCTTTGTACATGTGGGAGCTTCCCAAGAAAAATGAAGGTGTTATTAACTTCCCTCCCTCTGCATAGCTGAAAGGGCCCCTACCAAAGAGATGGTTCTCCCTGAAACTTAGAAGGATCTACCCCAAAAGCAAATTGCAACGTCCTTCAAACATGTTGAAACTGCCTTCAGCTTATCAAATGGCAGAATTTCTAACTTATAAAAATTATGTACTATCTGCCAGACTTCCTACTGCACTCAAATGACCCTCTCAGAGCAGTTCATGTAGAGATTCCACCAGGGATGTTTCTAGGCTTCCTGTCCACAAGGGGTTTGCTGAAAATGTCGCCATCTTAAGAAAAAGGGGCGGGGGGAGAGGGGGACAGCATGGCCAGGTATCAAAGTATAGTTTTGGTATATTGAAGCCTTTAAGGAAAAATGGTGTATACAAACATGATGGCCCAATTTAGCACATCAGTTTCTTTAAAATGCATTAAATTTTTATTTAATAGAGAAATTTTTCTCAAATAGAGAAATAGACTATGGAGCTAGATTAGTAGGAGATAAGAAACTAATATTCTACTAAATGACAGCCAAAGGGAAAAGATCAGGATTTAACAATGCTCCAAACGTTAGAAAAGCACTCAGCTGAAAAGTACAGGAGAGTTGAATCTCACCCTCAGGACCACACCACACTGTGACCTGGGCCAAAATCCACCCTCTGAGCTCCACGTCTGCTTGCCCTGGGCACAACTTCCCCAAGGCAGCACCTCGGTGCTGAACACACCTGTGGTGCTGAGAGCCCCACTGCCTTGCCCAGACCCTGCTGGCATCTCTAAGTGGGTGCTGCCTCTAAGTGTCCCTGGGTGCTCAGAATGGCATGAGAGTTATAAAGGCAAGAGTGTGGGGCCAGGGGCTTCATATGCTCTCAAGGGGGCTGGAAACAATGCCCAGTCACCTCCGTCAGACCCACCCCAGCTGCCTGCTCACCGCAGACCTCAGTCATCGTCCGAGGGAGGCCCAGGGCCAGACATAAATGAGGGAGGCGGCCTTTCCACTGCGGACACTTGACACTTCCCGGCGTGCCCTGCCTGGTTCTTCCCTTAGGTTGAGTTCTCTCCAGGAGGCTTCTCAGCCCCTTGTGAAGAAAGCATTTTCGCTGGCTCGCTCACCAATCTAACAGACACACTGACATCAGTCTGACACACAGTGGGCGTTAAGCTCAAGTGCCCCGGCCCAAGCAAGTCCACTCTCTAATACGTCCACTCATCTGGGGAGCCCTTAAATTTCTCAAGCCCCCACTGGGAGCATACACATGCAGTCCTACCCTCAAGGAACTTAGAATATACGAAACACCATGTAAAACTTCATATACACCTATTCGAGGAAAGTATCAGGAAGACATCTCCAGGGGAAGCGACCTCCAGCACAGCCAGAACACTCTGTCTAGCACCGGAAGTAGCAGCTATCCTGGGGCTGTAGTTTACATCCAGCTTCGTCCGTTTCTTCAGCGAATACAGCTTTGCCCATTTTACTGATGGGGTCTGGGTGCCCTTTAGTTTCTGCCTGCGTTTACCAGGAAATGAGCTGACGGGGTGTAATCTTTCAATAAAGAAAGTACACATGGGAACATATGTTGGCTCTATAAACCGACTATCTCCATTGAAACCCTTAAATGATTATTTCCTATATTTCCTCAAATGCTCCATGGGGAAGCTACCAGGAGGAGGGACAGAGTGTGGTGATGGAAATCAGACCCGAGGAAAAGCAAACACTCATTCCTTCGCGTCTCTTGCCAATGTCACTAAATTTATTGATGGCATAATAGGGAAGTTTGGCTTTTAGCCAGTGCTGCCTTCTGAACAAGGGGTGGGTGCTGGGGGGAGCCATAAAACGTTAATTGCTCTATGTGCAAGCTCAGGGTCGGCTGCCCCGTGCTCCTGTGCCGCATCCGTCATCTCAGCCCCTGGTCCCACCCAGCGATGAAGAAGAATAATCAACACCGACCTCCTCAGGGGCCGGCAGCTCCTGTCCGCACAGTTAACATCTATAATATGGGCCCCACAGTATTTCCAATGCTCTGCAAGCTTCATTCCCCAGACAGAAGCTGAGGGTGCCTGCGTTTCTGAGTGTGCAGAATGGAGCAGTGGCCGGGTCTGCTAAGCCTACAGTTCCCCAGGGACAGAGAGCCCCGTCTGTCACTGCTCAGCCCCTGGCACCAAGCAGAAACATGATAAAGAGCCACAGTCTCGGCCCTCTGGCCACTGCTTGCAGGTCTCCCCTCGGCCCTAGACCCGCTGACATACGCAGGGAACCACAGATACACACGAGGCCTCCGCCAGACCCCCCACAACACACGTGCACGCAAATAGATTCGGGCACGCTCATAGCTGTCCCCACCCCTAACACACGCGCAGCTATCCCCACCCCTAACACACGCACAGCTATCCCCACCCCTAACACACGCACAGCTCACACATGCTCAAACACACACAGACAGCTTTACCTTCGTAACAAGATTTGGGGCTAGAATTACCATCACTTCTTTGATCAGTTTGACACTGCTCTTTGCTGGGGAAACTACAGCAATACGTACGGAGCAGTTATTTTGCCTTATTTCCCAGTTGCATTGGAAGAGCCACTGGAGTTTTCCTAGGCCAATCTCTTCTTTTTAAGGGTCAGAAAACCGAGGCCCAGATGGGGAGGGGAATTGCTTAGGCGAATCAGAGATGGTCAGGAATAAATCAGTTTTTTGCTTCTTAAACTAAACTGTCCTTCCAGAGGTGACCTCTCAGCCACCACAGCCACCATGGCTAACCATGGCTAACCTGGTAATGAAAGCTGAGTGGCCCCCACTTGTCGGACACAGACTGGGCCCTTGACACATGTTATCTCTAATCTCAGCGTCAACACTATAGGGTGCGTATCGTCATCTCCACCTTAGCACTGAAGAAACCGAGGTTCTAGGAGGCAAAATATTCTATTGAACCACGTGAAATTGACAATATTCAATCATTTTTGTCTGACAAAAATGGCAAATCAATAATTTTCCACAAGCCTCAGAGCAGGCAGGGGCTGAGCCATGCTGTGCCCCCAGAGCCCCTACCCCTCTCCTGCAACCTCCCCCAATGCCCAGCCAAGCACCCGGCTCCTCTGGCGCCCACTCTGGCCTGCCAGCCAGGCCTGCTCTACCGTCTCACCTTGGCCCATCATGCCCACCCTTCACTCTGCACGTAGAATCTCCATTGCGGCTGTCCTGTGTCTTTTCTGATCTCAGCTCTCTCTGCTTTGGAACTTTTCCTCGCTCATCAGGTCATTCGTCATCCCTCTGATGCTTCCTTTATCCACGAGGACACCTGTGCCCACACTTACCCTCCCCTGTGCACACTGCTCCAGACAGCTCCTCTCCTCTCCTGGGCTCTCTACCCTTTTCCTCACTCAGAGCCTCTTAAGCACTCATGCTTCACATTTTTGCAGTTTACTTTAAGCATGGATGCTCCCTTGGCTTTAAAAATATGTCCACAAATGTTTCAATACTCTAGCTTTCAGGAAGTGAAGCTTAGCTCCCCTCCTCCTGAGTGCAAGCTGGACTGAGGGAACCAGCTTCCAACAGAGAGAATACGGCAGTGATGGGATTCCGCTTGTGAGATGACATTATTAAAAAGAAACAAAAAATAAAAAACTGCCACTTCTAATTGCATTCTCTCTCTACCATGGATCACTTGCTCTGGGGGAAGCCATGTTATGCACAGCCCTAGAGAGAGGCCCACATGATGAGGAACTGAAGGTTCTTTCAAACAGCTACTGAATGAGCTTGGAAGAGGAACCTCCAGCCCAGTCCAGCCTCAGAGATTGCAGCCCTGCCAACCGTGTGGCTTGAGAGAACCCAAGCAGAGCCACCCAGCCAAGTGGCTCCTTGATTCCTGACCCACAAAAAAACTTTGAGATAATAAATGTGTGTCATTTTAAGCAGCTGAGTTTGGGTAAATTAAATAACTAACATGGGCAGCTTTGGCCTTACCTGGCAGAAAAAGGGCACTCCCATATTGACACTCATATACTGCAGATGGAATCCTTACACATTCTCCCTGATTATTCCCCACACACCTCCTCAGCTGCAAAGGGGCATAGAGTACCCCCTTCCCACTGTCTTTTCTTGCTGGGTGCTCACTGCTTCCAACATCTAAGCTAATAGGTATTTTCAGAACTAGCTTGTTTTTAGTTCTAGTTAGCTATAAAGCAAACAAAAAGTGAAACTACAATATTATTTCCAAAGATACGCTGTACCGGGTCTGATATGAATATAAGCTGCTTCAAAAATCACGTACATATCTACAGCACTACTCATATAAAACATCTCATTGCTTTGTTCTTGATGTCTGATTTTGAGCTACGCGATGAGAATTTTCCAATCTACTGAAATGCATGCTGACATTAAAAACATGTCAGAGTGGAGACAGAGAAAAGACTTGAATGTCAGAAAATTGGGTTTGATTCTCAGGAGTGTGCACCTTGCCCTGTGTCGGCAGATTACTTGAAACGTTCATGCAGGGATAAAATCCCACAACTGTGAACATGCAAGGCTCTCTGGGTTATTTGGTGGCCATGGAATTCTGTTGAATAGAATTTGATTTAATGTAAGTGGACTTTGAACCCGTGTTGGGAATTCAGAGGCCTATGCCACAGGACTGCTCTTTGATAAGGCAGCTTGCGCTTCCTTTAGGCCACTTAGGCGGATGTTCCTGGTATTTTCTCTCTTGTTTGTTTTGTTCCTTTTGTCCCATCCCTGGCTTACACTCCCTCAGCTGAGTGTTAAGCCACTCTGGTCTTCTCAGAAGAGTTGGGGACAAGTTTCATTACTTGTGGCAGGTCTATCAAAACAGCTCACAGCAAATGGCTTGGCTGTGGGTCCCATTGCTCCTCATTCTTGCTTTACCTCATTCTCCAGCCCTTGCTGGCCCCCAGGTGAATAGCTCCTAGATGTACACATCTTCAGGAACCCAGGGTGCTGGGTGGGAGGTGACGTTAAAGATCCGCTCGTCCTTGGAGGCACCAGGCCTCAACCTCTTCTCGCGGTGGGAGTGCACGGAGAGACCACCTGGCTCCAAAGCTAAGCCTCTCCAGTTTGGCAGCCCCCAGGTTCATGGCTGTCAAGATGGAAGGCTGTCCTATAAAAGAGGCGACATCATCTAAGGTAAGACATAGCTAGAGGAGGTCACGTGAAGTGGATAAAAGCAAACCTTAATTAGAGAAAAAAATAAGCCTGGTAGATTTGCTTTTGGAATTATAGATAACGGAATTTCAAAATACAGCCCACATGGGCTTCCTCCACTCGTCAATTCCACTGACTAAATGGATTTCTGAAGCAGCCAACTGGAAATGTAATCTGTATTTCAAGAAAGCAAAATCGGCTTTCATCACTCAAATTTGGTGGTTTAGTGTCAGCATACATGCTAAAGCATGAAAAAGAGTAAAACAATTTGAGATCAAAGCCTGAAGGCACACAGATGATGAAAGAAAAAGCAACTGGGCCCATATCAGGGACACCCTTTATTGTCCCAACTGTTAACAAACTCTGGGATCTAGCTATGAGATTTCGGTTTTGTTCCATAGCCTCTCTGTGCCTCTGTTTCATCACCTGTAAAAAGGGAGATATTAACAGAATCTTCCTCATAGGGTGATTGTTAGGATTAAATAAGATCATATATTAGAAAAATTTCTGGCACTTAGGAAACAATAAATAAATAGCAGCTATTGTAGTTGATGTTACTTTTATCATCATCCCACTCTGCCTCCATAGGCAGATCCACATGGGAGATCACGTCATAGTCATGGTGTTGCTGTGTAAGCATGGGGTCCGTACGTTAGGATGATCCGGTGTTTAAAGGCATCAGCATAGAAGGCCTGGCACCCCAGCTCTACAGCATAGGAAAGGTTTTATCAGTTGGGCCAGGATGTTCTGAGTCTGTTGCAGAAAGCTGCTTCTATTCTGATCAGATGAGTACTATTTGTGCATCCTTTTGTCTCTCTGCCATTCTTTCCTTTTAATAAATAAAACATTCTAGATAGTCTTTTATTTCATTTCACCATATTATGGGGGTACAAATGTTTCAGTTACATATATTGCCTTTGCCCCACCACCCAAATCAGAGCTTCAAGCATGTCCATCCCCCAGACAGTGCACACTGCACCTATTAGGTTTGAATATACCCATCCCCTCTTCTCCCCTCCCACCTGACTGACACCCGATGAATGTTACTAGTGTATGTGCACACAAGTGTTGATCAGTTAATACCAATTTGATGATGAGTACATGTGATGCTTCTTTTTCCATTCTTATGATAATTTACTTAGTAGAATGAGCCCCAGCTCTATCCAGGATAATACAAGAGGTGCTAGATCACCATTGTTTTATGAGGCTGAGTAGAATTCCATGGTATACATATACCACATTTTATTAACCCACTCATGTATTGATGGGCACTTGTGCTGTTTCCACATCTTTGCGATTGTGAATTGTGCTGCTATAAACATTCTAGTGCAGATGTCTTTTTTATAGAATGTCTTTTATTCCGTTGGGTAGATGCCCAGTAATGGGATTCATGGGTCGAATGGTAGTTCTACTTGTAGCTCTTTGAGGTATCTCCATATCACTTTCCATAGAGGTTGTACTAGTTTGCAGTTCCATCAGCAGTGTATGAGTGCTCATATCTCTCTGCATCCACGCCAACATTTATTGTTTTAGGACTTTTTGATAAAAGCCATTCCCACTGAAGTTAAGTGTTCTCTCTTTATGGTTTTGATTTGCATTTCCCTGATGATTAGAGGTGTCGAGCATTTTTTCATGTTTGTTGGCCATTAGTCTGTCTTCTTCTGAAAACTTTCTGTTCATGTTCTTTGCCCACTTTTTAATGGGATTGTTTTGATTTTTTTCTTGCTGCTTTTCCTGAGTTCTCTATAGATTCTAGGCATCAGCCCTTCATCAGATATGTAGCATGCAAATATTTTCTCCCATTTTGCAGGTTGTCTGTTTGCTCTTGTGATAGTTTCTTTGGCTGTGCAGAAGCTTTTTAATTTGATCAGGTCTCATTTATTTATTTTTGTTGTTGCTGTGATTGCCTTTGAAGTCTTCTTCATAAATTCTTTCCCTAGGCCAATGTCTGTAAGAGTTTGTCCAACATTTTCTTCTAGAATTCTTATAGTTTCATGTCTTAGGTTTAAGTCAGTTATCCACCATGAGTTGATTGTTGTAAGAGGTGAAAGGTGCGGATCCTGTTTCAATCTTCTACATGTGGCTATCCAATTTTCCCAGCACCATTTATTGAATAAAGATTCTTTCCCCCAATGTATGTTTTTGCCTGCTTTATCAAAGATTAGATGGCTATATGAGGATGGTTTTATATCTGAGTTCTCAGTTCTGTTCCACTGGTCACTGTCTCTGTTCTAAAACAGCCAATACTATTGCTTTTTTAGGTACTATAGCCTTGTAGCATATCTTGAAGTCTGGTAAATGGATGCCTCCCAATTTGTTCTTTTTGCTTAAGATTGCTTTTGCTATATAGGGTCTTCTCTGGTTCCATATGAAGTGTAGAATTATTTTTTCTAGATCTGCAAAAAATTGATGCTGGTATTTTAATAGGGTTTGCACTGAATCTATAAATCACTTTGGGTAGTATAAACATTTTAACAATGTTGATTCTTCTGACCCATGAGCATGATATGGTTTTCCACCTGTTTACGTCCTCTTGCTATTTCCTTCCTCAGTGTTTCATACTTCTCCCTGTAGAGGTCTTTCACATCCTTAGTTAAATATATTCCTAGGTATTTTATTTTCTTTGTTGCTATTTTGAAGGGTATTGAGTCTTTGATTTAGTTCTCAGTTTGACTGTTGTTTGTGTATAAGAATGCTACTGACTTGTGTAACCTGAGACTTTGCTGAATTTGTTTTCAATTTCGATAGTCTCATGGCAGAATCTCTGGGGTTTTCAAGATATAAAATCATATCATCAACAAAGATCAATAGTTTAACCTCTTCTGCCCCCATTTGGATCCCCTTGATTTCCTTCTCTTGTCTGATTGCTCTGGCTAGGAATTTCAGTGCTATGTTGAATAGAAGTGGTGATAGAGGGCAACGTTGTCTGTTTACAAGTTCTAAGTGGGAATGCTTTCAATTTTTTCCTGTTCAGTATGATGTTGGCTGTGGTTTTGTCATATATGGCTTGTATCATTTTTAGGTAAGTCCCGTCTATGCCTAAAGCATTCTTATCATGAAAGGGTGCTGAATTTTGTCGATTGCTTTTTCTGTGTCTATTGAGAGGATCATATAGTCTTTGTTTTTACTTCTATTTATTTGGTGAATTACATTTATAGATTTGTATATGTTGAACCATTCCTGCATCTCTGGGATGAAGCCCATAGTCTTTCTGAATTGAGAATCACTGTCTCTCCTATAGGTCTCAATCTACCTGTTATGACCAGATTGTATTAATTGTAACATTTTCCTAAAGGGGGCTCTTTTACTTCCTTCTCTTCCTAGTTCTTTCTGGGCACTATAGCCCCCCAAATTTTACTATCTTTCTTACTGACAAATCTTTTGCCAACAAAAATTTTTTGGAAATCTGTAGAATTATCTGAATTCAATTTAGATATTTCACATGTTCAATGTTTTCTTTTATGAGTTTGATGAAAGCAATTTACCGTGAGGTTTAGTATTGTTATTTATCCCTACTTAAAATGGAATGAGGAAGAGATCATCCATGATGACTTAATTCTAAGGAGACTTGAAAAAATATAGTCATCCTTATAAACAACCCTGCTACAGTTTAGGCTGATCATGGGACATTACAGTACAACTGCCCAAGGAACCCCATTTGAGATTAGCAAAAGCAATTGAGCAACACTAATAGCTTTAATCATTATTCTAATGATATTATTTTTTAAAACTGCCCTTATAAATAAATAGACTATCCTACCTACATCTATCCAAGGGATACGTCAAGCCAGATCAGGCTCCCGTATCAATTGTAGACAATGAATCCACTTTCTCTGAAATGTAATCCTAACATAAATTTGATCAGGCCAAAGGTTTCCGGCTAATACTAAAAGAGATCTTTCCATATGCCAAATTCCTTATACCTACTGCACCATTAAGTTTTTACAACAGACCTTTGAGCTAGCTATTATGTGAATGAGGCATAGGTCCATTAACTTATCCATGTACCACAACTACTAAGAAATAGAGTTGGGAATTTTTTTTTTTTCTGAGTGACAATTCAACCTGAAAAGCAGAAACCACTCTAGGTACTTTAAGTAGAGAGGGATTTAGTACATAGAATTCAGTTTTAAAAACTACTGGGAAGGCTCGAGGAGCAAATAGGGTCATGGTGCAATCCATAGATAAAGAACTGCAGGGAATCTTCACCCACTCCAGAGCCAGTACTTTTTTGACCCATGCTCCTCTGCTGCCCCCTTCATGGGCACTGCAGCCACCAGTTGGTGCCACTGGTGCCAAGACTAGATGAAGTTCATTTCTCCCTGCCTACACCTAAGTGCCCAAGTATTCTCCCACTGGAAAAACCCAAATGAGATCCCTACTGAAAAGAATCTAGAAAATGAGTTTACAGAGGACCAAGGGGGCTGATAGATGGAATTCAGGAAACTCAGAAACTTGAATGAGGAAAATAATGATATTAACACTTTTACTAGTCTCCTGCTGAAATTTAGCATATATTTCAAGTATGAGTTTAGGTAACTATCCACAGAAGAATAAACAGTACTGTGACAATTTTAGCAAAAGAAGCCACAGGTAGGCATCCATAAAGAAACAGATGTATTACTACATCACAAACTTATCATTTTATATATTATCATAGCCGATATCATTGGTTTCTTAAGAAATCTTATGTATATTATTTTAGTCTTTTAAAAGCATTACTCTGAAATGGAGTTCACGGGCTTTACCAGATGCTGAAAGGTCTATGGCTTAGAAATGTTAATTACCCTTGGCCTAGAAGGGTATCAACACACAGAATTCAAGATACCAACCCCTCTCTATCAGACTTTCAAATCTGTGCTTTAATCATCACACTCTACTGGGGTTTGAGAGTTAGAGTAATCCTTTTAGGTTTTCTGGATGCCATCAAAAACCTGAGTGTTCCCAGCTTGCTTGGCAATGATGCAGCCTTGGGAATCCCTGATGAACACGGCAGGAGAAGTTTTCCATCCAGAACATCAGTACTTTTCAGGGGTTGTGGGTGTGGGTGTTGTCTTTCATCATCTTTGAAGAATTTTATTCCATTTCCCCATATTTTGCCTTTTCATTTGCAAGGTGCCTGTTACAGTGACTTCATTAAAACTTCTCTAAACAACATAGCTGATTCCTTTCTTCATCATGCAGAGTAATGATATGTGCAAAGATTAAATGTTTAATGTGTTTAGAATAAGAAATAAAGGTGTTATCTCAAGATGTTTTTCCATTAAATATCCAACTCAACGCTTATGTATAGTATTTTCTTTTCTGACAGGCTTTCCATCTGTAAGTATGACTAAAAATTTGGATGATCTGTTTGCCCTCATGCATCAAAGAATGACAGAACTAGAAGAA
>VSMD01106759.1:0-69679 GCA_008750895.1 Mirza zaza
TCGTTCCTTTAAGAGGCTTTGCTCCTTGTGGACAATCTCATATAATACAATAAACAAAGTAGATTTTCGGCAAATTATGTTGCCTAAAAGATTACAAAATAATGATATATAAGATCATCAAAACTTGTCCCAATCTTAAGATATTCATTAAAATACTCATAAAATTTGCAGGAGTTATATAATAGCAAAGACTTTGGAGCTTGATCAACCAGCTTTCTACTAGCTATGTGATCTTGGGCAATTTATATAATCTTGCTATAAATTTCAATATTTTCATCAATAAAATGGAGGCAATAATGACTAATTAACATGGATGTTCAAGGAAAGTATCTATCATAGAGCCCGGCAAATAGGGACAATAAAACTATAACAGCATAAACATACTTTTTACCCAACACAACTTAAAATTCAGTAATACATTCAGTAAAAATACATTTATTACCTACTACATGCCAGGCACTGTGCTAGGTGCTGGAATGGTCTAGATGAAAGGCTATTTCTATCATTCCGTAGTGTGGAATCCGGCTGATATGGGAGGTGGGAGGCAGAGGGCAGAGGTGAAGGGGTGGTTATGAGATGCATTTAAGGAGTGTGGTCGAGAAGAAAATAAACAGATAAACAGAAAATAAAGTAAATAAAGTTACTGAAGAATCCAGTAAGAGATTAAAGTGAGCAAACTGGCTGATGTAGAGAATAAATTAAAGGAAACAGAAAAGATAGTCCACAAATGACTGAATTTAAGCATTGGACAATTTAAATATTTTTAATTTCCACTAAGTAGATGACCTTTGATGCATGCCCATAATTTCCTCTTTATAAGTATTTTTAAAGTTATTTATGTTTTATATTAAAAACTATGTAATCTGGGTATATACATACATAATGAGTGAGATGTGCACCATCTGGGGGATGGTCATGCTGGAGACTCAGACTTGTGGGGGGGGGAAAGGGCATTTATTGAAACCTTAAAATCTGTACCCCCATAATATGCTGAAATAAAAATAAAAATATATATATATATGTGTGTAATCTAAGTTTAGAATTTACCCAATTCCTTGATGTAAATATTCATAACATTTTGGGTTCTGACCATCTCTTAGAATATAATTTAATACTGAATCACAGGGTATTTATAATTAAAGGTTTAGGAAACTGGGATATTGACTGGAAAAGGACAAGAGGAAATTTTTTAGGGTGAGAGAATTGTTCTATATCTTGATTAGCACATTAATTACACAGATATATATATTTGTCAAAGCTAATTGAACTTTAAACTTAAGATCGGTGCATTTTACTGTTTGTAATTATACCTTAATTAAAGACACACAGACACACACACAGTGATACATATATTCTTTTTAGTTTTAGGCAACTGGTCCTCAAAGGCTACTAAAAAGACAAAAGATATCTACTAGATATTGTAACAATTTAAAAGAGGCAGTATCCACTGATTTGCTCTCAACTCACCTATGGATTACTTCATTATAGGAAAATCACATTCCTAATTGTGATGATTCATAATTCAATCTGTTCATCTAAGCAATATGATATACAATCTTAATTCTAACCTTGTGTCAAATTCCCTGAAATAAAGATATGTGAATTATATCTTTTATTTATTTAAGAATCTCAGTTCTTTGGAAGATGTTTCATAGAAGGTGACTAAATTTACAGACTCTAATTACAGATCATCTTTATTCAAATCACTATATCTACTAATTATTTTGTTATATCTCTGCACCTCATTTAAATAATCTATACTACGTCCTAACATTACTCATCCACCTACCCCAAAAAGAGTAAGTTGAAATAAAAGAGTTGACTTTAGTAGAGAATACGTAGTAGCCAGAGAAGCCAACTAAACCACTGACAAACTCTTAGCTATATATTAATTCTACTAATTAATATATATTCATAGATATTAATAATATTAATTATTGAATAATACTATCAGTAATCTGTCAATATCCAAAAGGCAGACAGGGAAAGGGAGAGTGTGAAGAATAGCACAGATGGATTTTATGGACCACAGATGTAAATGGCACTCATCACTTCTACCTTTTTTCTGTTGGCCAAACACTGTCACAAGCCCCACTGACAGGCAAGGAGATCCAGGAAATGTAGTCTCTGTCATCTGGCCCCAACTCTGAGAAGGCAAAGGCAATACATATTTTGAAGAAGACCCAGCCATCTTATCACACTATACTGCCACAGTAGAGGTCTATCAAAATTTTAATTCACAAAAGATGGATGACAAACTTATAATGAAAGCTTACCAAACTAATTTGCAATAAAAAAATGTTTTATTGTGTAATAGTTCTAAAATTGTTTACAGATGAAAAGAACAAAAATAAATATTTAAATCAGTCACCTCTAGAATAGTAAAAGGCCAAAAAACTGCATTTCAGAAATGAAACACCACTCTGGGAAAGCTCTCTGTTTTTACAGGCATTCCTTTCTAAACTCTGTCAGGCAAACATTTTTATAGGCCATCTTTCCTCACACACAGTCAGCTCATGATGTACAGAGTAACTCTGAGGCTGGGAAACAGTGCAACAAACCTTCCCTTAGACCAGAACAGAAGAGGGCACAGCAAAAATTATCCTACAGAACAAAAAGGGAAAATGCTTATATTCCTTATTTTTCAACTCCCTGGGAGATAAAATGGTATAGAGAGAGTGCTTTAGAATCACATTTCAAAAACCGTGATTTTTTACTTGCTCAAAAAGACCCCAAAAACAACAACAAAGTGCAGTTTTGAAAGAAGGCCTGGCCCACTTATCTTTACAAAGCTCTACTTCGAAAATCTGAACTACATGTCAAAACAAGAAATAGAATTTGACCTTTAAAATGCTAGGACATTGTTGTTTCTGTTTTAAAGGGCTTGGGGCTCGGGGATTAATTAACCTTTCGCACTAGATATTATGTCATTGACTCCATGAATGAAAATAAAGACAATATTATTTTTCTCTTTATTACTATATTCCTGAGTGAACAAACATGACTTGTGATCCAAAGAACTTATAAATTTTAGTATAGCTTTGAATCTACTAAAGATCATATTATCTAAAAAATGGTATTGACAATAACCTAAGAAGCTTTAATTATCAGCAATCCCATCATTTCTCTCATGATTGAGGTTTATTGTATATATTTTTTTAAACAGCCTTCAGTAATGACATTTTTGATAATGTAATATCTAATAATACACTAATAGAAATTCAAAAAAGTCTATATTTGCAAAATTCTATCTCTGCTGCCCAAGAAGTATTAATATCATCTTACTTCACACAGAAGATGAGGAGATAAAATATGGTAAGACACATCATCATACTCGCTGAATAGCAGTCCTTAAGACTTTGCACCTGTGAAACCTAATTGCCAATTTGATATTAAAAAATAATTTTGATTCAATGAATTTGAGTTCTCTGTTATGATAAATCCTTCAAATACAATACTAGAGCTATGCCTTCAGTAAAAAATAAAATAAAAATCCTTACTGTCCTAACTGATATCACTCAAATTACTCTTAAAGTTTGGTGGGTTTTCAAAAGCAAATGATGGAAATGCCAACTTTCCCCGGCAAGCAGGCTTGCTCCACTCCTCCAATCCACTTATCAGACTCGATGATGACTCCTTGGCTACATTTCTTTTCATCATCCTTTTGTGAACTCTCTAAGGGTAGCCATCATATGCATTTTTTTTTAATGTATTTTTTTTTTTTTTGAGACAGAGTCTCACTTTATTGCCCAGGCTAGAGTGAGTGCCATGGCGTCAACCTAGCTCACAGCAACCTCAAACTCCTGGGCTCAAGCAATCCTGCTGCCTCAGCCTCCCAAGTAGCTGGGACTACAGGCATGCGCCACCATGCCCAGCTAATTTTTTCTATATATATTAGTTGGCCAATTAATTTCTTTCTATTTTTAGTAGAGATGGGGTCTCGCTCTTGCTCAGGCTGGAATATGCATTTATATTATGCTTTTCAGTGACAATCACAGTGCATGGCCCAAAGAAAGTGCTCAATAAATGTCAACTCACTGAATGAATGGTTAATTAAAAGCTCAGTAAAAGGCTTTTAATTAACTGTATTCATTAAGTCACAAGATGGAGGCAGCAAATGGTAAAGGGGGGAAAAGCGATCTAGAATGGGAATGAAAATGGTTACTTCCTGTACATGACCCAAGTACAGGGAAGTTATTTAGTGCTCCTGTGCCTCAGTTTCTTCATTTATTAAGGTCCAGAGATCATACTTTTAAGAGCCATTATTCCACAGTAAGTACCCACTGACCTCACTCCCTATCATTGAGTTGTCTGATTACCAAAGGTCAGGTTCCCAAACCCATATACTACAGTTGAAATTGTTTATTGCAGTTATATTAGTTAATTATATAATCATGTAAATGTATAGAAGGGATTAATTTTCAAATTACCTGCTGAATTAGGGTGAGAATTCTGTAAAATATTGGGACATTTTCATAAAAATCTTAGATTTTATACTCAGATTCCCTCCCAAGTATCTTTCTCAGTTCCACTACACATAAAACATTACTGGTGTTGAACCCACCATGGGCACAAACAGACATGAGGAAATTTGGGAGTGATGGATATGTTCATTATCTTGGTTGTGGTATTGTGGTGATCTTTTCTTAGGTGTATATATACAGAAACTTACCAAATTATACATTGAAAATGTATGCAGTTTATTGGATGTCAATTGTACCTCAATAAAATATACAAAGAACATACAAACATACACACACAATAAACAGAACTGCTAAGATTAAAAAGACTGACAAAAAATTTGGCAAAGATATGGAGCACCTATAACTCATATATTGTTGGTAGGAATGCAGAATGATACAAATGTTTTGGGAAAAGGTTTGCCAATTTCTTACAAAACTAAATATACATCAGCCATAATACCAAATAATTCCATTCCTAATTATTTACTCAAGAGAAATGAATAACAAGAGGTTTGTTCAAGAAAATTTATAATACCTTTTTTCGTAATAGCCAAAAACTTGACACAGTTTAGGAGCTTATAAGCAAGAGGATGGATAAACAAAATGTAGCATCTATATCACAGAATACTACTCAGTGACAAAAAAGGAACAAACTACTTATGTACTCAACAACATGGATGAATCTCAAAAATATTGTGCTAAGTGAAAGAAGCATTACACCAAAGAGTGCAACTGTATGATCCCACTTACATGAAAAGGCAAAACTAATCTCTAATATAAAAAAGCAGAACAGAAGTTCTTTGGGATGATGGTAGAACTAAAAAGTGATATAAATAAATTTTCTGGGGTCATAACAATGTTCTATATCTTCAAGTGTTTATTTGGCTTAAACAGAGATAAGCCATTTGTCAAAGCTCATAAAATGGTGGGTACACTTAAGATTTGTGCATTCACTGTAAAATTTACCTCAAAGTAAGAAAAAATTTTAAATAAATACTGAACTCCAGATAATGTATATGCATACTCAAGTGTTTGGGGATAAAATATACTAATGTCTGCTACTTTAAAATGTAACAAAAGATGGATTGATGGATGAATAGATATAAAAAAAACCATGTATAATGAAATATTAACAAAATCTAGGTGGCAGGCATATGTGTTTTCAGTGTATAATTCTTTTAATTCTTCTATATCTTTTGAAAAGTTTCATAAGATGTTGGGGGAAAATCAGTTTATAACCATTGACAAAAAAAAAAGAAATTCCTTTTATAAGATAATAGTTATGTGATTCCATTTTTTGCTTATTTATGTTTATGTGTGTTTACAAATACGCATAAATGAAGTATATATATAGGATTGTGTGCATATATTTATGTATGTTGCATATTCAAATGTTCCATCTTAACCAGATCCTTCCAATTCACTTAAAAAGTTCTCAAGTCTCTCCTATCCCCAAACAATACAAAACAAACAAAAGGGAAACTCTCTCAAAATCACATCCCTCTTCAGCTACTACTGGGTCACTTTTGTTCCCTTTCAAAGCCACATTTCTCCCAGAGGCAAATATACTTTCCGTGTCAGTGTCTTTGCCTTCTCCATTCTGGCTTCTGTCCCCAAAACTCCAGCAAAATGGCTCTTGCTCAAGATACCAATGATTTCTATGTCACTAGATCAAATAAACATTTTTCAATCCTTATCCCTTGTAGAATATAAAATACTAAATTCACCTACTTTTAAATTTGAAATGAAGGAAGAAAACTTTATTTGGTATATACTAATAAAACAAGCTTCAAAAACAGAGTTCAATTTCATATTATGGTCAAGTTAGAATGTAAAATGGGGAAAACTTAAGGGATGAATTCAGGAAAAAGAAAAATATTAAGAAAAGAAGATAATACTGTAGTTCGAACAATAAATGCCAATGGCCTATCTTCATTATCACCTAATTATACTGCATTTTGAAGTTCTAGTGAACTCATTAACCATTGTTCACATTCTTCAACTGGCTTAGGCATTGTATCTATAGAAATTCTATCTTAAATGGATCTTCCAAACCATCTATTTATGTAGAAATTATTCTCTGAGTTACAAGAACAATAACCAGAGAACTAGGTCCCCCAAAGATCCAACAAATCAGCTCACTGTCAAAATTAGTACAGAAACCATTTCCTAATCTTCAGAAGATGATCCCTCGAAGCCTTTCATCGGGGATTCAGCACATACAACACAACATCTCCAAGTCTTCCAATGATTTCAGTGTGTCATAAAATCCTGCAGTTTAATCAGTTACTCTTAAAATAATCTTATTTGTAAAATACAGGAAATTTCTTTGTAACATGGGTTTCAGAAATGAAAGTTAAGCTTCAAATGTGAGAATAAAACATGCACAAGAATTTGAATTGTATTTAGGTTGTAGCACAGTTGGTGGTTCCCAAACTGCAGGTCACCTTTTGTAACACTCTCACATTTCTGATTTTGAAGATGAACGGCATTGGCTAGTCAAAGACCTGTGGGAATGAACACTCTTACATAGGCAAAAGCAGCAAATATGTGAAAATAGTCACAGCAGGGCTTTATTTTACTTATTTATTTTCCTCTGGTACTCATCTGTGTATCTTGGTCACAGATGGTAGTTTCCTGATAACTCCTTTCTTTATTCTTGCCACCTATTCTCCTGAGAAAGCAAATTCATTTATTCCGCAAACAACTATTTAGTACCTCCAATATGCAGTCCTAGACTACCTACATTGGCTAGGCTTAAAGCAATATGTATAGCTAATGGTAATATGACTATTGAAGGACTTCATTTTACCCTAGCTTTCACCCCAGATATTTATACATAGTACCATTATTTGGCTATTTTTAAACATTAAACTTAGTTTTTCACTTACCTTTGAGTTCCACTAACCAATAGAGGTAACATGAAGAATAACTAAATTCAATTATAAGGAAGGAAACACAGAATGACTTAATCACAAATTAAGTGAACACTCCTAAAAATCCAAAGTGGTTGTTTAGTATAAAATCTAGATTCAAATTCTAATCTTTTTGGATCACAAACATCTAAGGAAAATCTAAGGAAAGCTAGGAATGCTAAGGACCCTGTGTTAGGCAGCTTTTGACAGAGTTCCCCAAAATCTCCACCTCTTGGTATTCACAACCTTGTTTAATCTCCTCCCTTTGAGTTCTGGCTGGACCTAGCAACTTGCTTCTAATGAACAGAAAATGGCAAAAGTGAAGAGATATCTCTTCTATGATTATTTTATAAAAGACCAGGACGTTGCCCTCATACTTGCTCTCCTTGATGAATAAGCTACCACATGTGAGATGCTCTATGAAGAGGTCCATGTGGCAAGGAAGCAAAGGAGGCCTCCAGCCCACAGCTCACAAGAAACTGAGTCCTCAGTCCAAGAACCCTCAAGGAATGGAATCATGCCAACAACCACATGAGCTAGGAAGTGCATCCTCCCCAGTGCAATCTTGAAATGACTGCAGCCTTGTGAGAGGCAGAGCCAGAGTACCCAGCTAATTAGAGCCTGGATTCCTGGCCCACAGAAACTGTGAGATGATAAACATGTATTGTTTTAAGCTGCTAATTTTGGCCTAATTTGTTACAGAACAATAGATAACTAACACAGATCTACATACATGTACAAATTCTGGTACACATTTTTAGGGAATTAGGAGGCCTCTTTAAAGTCCACAAATAGAACTCTTAGTGGCCCAGTGATTTCACATTAAGAAACAAGCCCTAAACAATATGTAGAAAAGGCCAGCAGGAAATCAATTTAACCATGCTATGTAATATACCAAATGTTGTAATACTTCCCTTCCATAAAGTATTATTCAGTTACACTACTTCAAATATATTGATATCTTAGTACTACAGGGTGTCCCAAAAGTCTCCATACAACGGAAAAATTTTGTAAGATTTTGTAATGAATATTTTGTAAATAAAGGTACATTTAGCTGCAATTTCCCACTTTCCCTTTGTATGGTGACTTTTGAGACACCTTGTAGTACTACTAAAGGCAAAATCAAACCAAGTTATACCAAAACATTATTTTTGAATAATATACCATAGGTACCAAATAAGTATTAAGGATAAAATAACTGAGATATTGTCCTCAACTTTAAGGACTTTACTATCTGGTTGGTGAGACAAACACAAAATACACACACACACACAAAATAGCTATAACGGTACTACAAATAGAGATTTGCATATGGTATCCATTCATGTACATAATAAAATTACTTCACAGATTTTTAATTATAAATTAATTAAAATACATACTTGTACTGTTTTTCCAAGTCCCATGTCATCACCAAGAATACACCCTCTTCCTTGGATGTAGTGTCCATAAAGAAACTGGGCTCCTTCCCTTTGATAGTCCCTCAAATACCTATTGATGGTATAAGGAATAGAGTCTCCATCTTCAGATAATTTAAAAGCAACAGCAGATGATGGAAATTTTCGGCCTGGGAAATACGGCTTTTCCAAATCTTCATCATCAAATATAAAATTCCTGGGGCAATCTTTAACAGACTTTACTTCTTGAAGTCTTGTAAGAGGTATTTTCCTTTCTTGCAAATCTGAATATAAAACAATTGCAAATGACTTGCCATTTTCATCCACTGTGATAGATTTTATGCTTGCTTCACAAAGTTTTTCATTATCTGGAGAAGGGGCAAGACATGTCTCTCCTGGATGCCACCTGTCTGCAATAATAAAGAAGAAAATAAAGTTTCCAAATCTAGCTCATTTATCCACTACTATGAGAAAAAATAATGTACCTCACATAAATACCTTTTCCAAATAACTATGACAAGGTAAATTATAACATATAGATATTGCTCTAAAATATATAATCAGATATTCTCCTATAATAAATGGCATAAAGGGAACATAATTTATTTCAAGTGGTTCTTCCCTGGCTATGTGTCATAATCTCCGCTAAAGTTTTAAAAAAATATACATGCTTTGACACTACCCCGGTGATTCTGATTTGGTGAGAGGTCATGGGAATCTGGTTTTATTATTTTGTTTGGTTATTATTGTTGAATTCAAAAGATGACGGATGCACAGTCAGGGTTAAGACCACTGATTTAAATATTCTTGCTGACTTATGAACATTTTACACACACACACACACACACATATATATATATATAGAGAGAGAGAGATAATTTATGATATGGTAAAGTAATAGTGAATAGGATGGTAGAGTAATAGTGAATAGGACTTGGTAATGAGTAAGCTAAAATCTTCCGGACAGCAAAGCTCTAGTGGTTTGTCTGTCTGCTTTTTACAGTTATTCCATCTCCTTGCTCTGGAGACAGCTGCTGCTTCTCACGATCAATACTGCTGTGACTAAAACCATTGCTTTAACTTGTATACAACTAACCAAGGGAATGTCCAGTTCAACTACAGAGTAATATTACAGCTTTGTCATAGCTTTTTCCCTTCCAGGTTTTAAATAGTTGAGGTTTTAAGAGTTGAATTCTAAGATTTCTTTCTGCTAAGATTCTATTATTCTTTGAAGAGTCTGGCCTATATGAATTTATTCTGTATTTAACCATATAGCCACATATTTTATTTTCTATTCAGAAAATATAGCACTATGAATGGGGGTATTTATAGAGTATACTGTTGGTACAATTAAAAGGTATCAAATAGAGAAAACTAAGCAAAAATAATTTTACAAATGGAATTTTGTATGGCAAGAATCCAAGAATTAAATGGCTACAACTGTCAGAATACTAGGAATTATTTTTCTTACACATTTCTCATTGAGATCAGATGACCACTGTTAGTTCCCTAGGGTCTTCCTGATGACCTCAAGTTAGATTTTTATAACATTCATGATTATAACATGACATGTTTATGCTGTCTTAAGCTCATTATATTCCCCATCAGTTGTTCCTCAAAAGTAAAGCCATTATTCCCACTAACCTTGGTAAGGTTGTTTAACAATAACAATCATGAGTAACAAGGAAAACAATTTGTTCTCCCACTCTAATCTTTGGATACAAACTGAGAACTGTTATACTGTTTTGTCTTTTTTCTTTTTTTGAGACAGAGTCATGCTCTGTCGGTTAGAGTGCTGTGGTGTCAGCCTTCCTCACAGCAACCTCAAACTCCTGGACTCAAGCCATCCTCCTGCCTCGACCTCTTGAGTAGCTGAGACTACAGGCTCACACCACCACGCCTGGCTAACTTTTTCTATTTTTAGTAGAGATGGGATCTTGCTTTTGCTCAGGCTGATCTCAAACTCCTGACCTCAAGTGATCCTCCAGCTTCAGCCTCCCAGAGTGCTAGGATTACAGGAGTGAGCCACCTCACCCCGCCTGTTACACTATTCTAAAAGACAGTGTTTTAATGTGAAACTAATACTTTGATCCACTATACAAGTGAAACAACGTATAGGTCAATGGGCCCTATTTTCAGAACAGTACTATTTGAGCCTTAAAACCTAATGTAACCCCACAGCAATTCTTTTTTTTTTTTTTTTTTTTTCTGAGACAGGGACTCACTCTGTTCCCTGGGCTTGAGTGCCCATGGCGTCAGCCTAGCTCACAGCAACCTCAAACTCCTGGGCTCAACCAATCCTTCTGCCTCAGCCTCCCGAGTAGCTGGAGTATAGGCATGTGCCACCAAGTCCAGCTAATTTTTTCTACATATTTTTAGTTGTCCAGTAATTTCTTTCAATGTTTTTTAGTAGACACTGGGTCTCGCTCTAGCTCAGGCTGGTTTCTAACTCCTGAGCTCAAATGATCCACCCGCCTTAGCCTCCTAGAGTGCTAGGATTACAGGCGTGAGACACCACGCCCTACCCCTATGGCAATTCTTAACACATTATTTCTGTTTCACAGGATTTGTCTGTTTACCCAGCAAATGTCTTCCCATTTTTTAAGACTTAATTCATTAATTTATTTATTATTCTATATATATGATTTAAGCACAAATTATTCACCAGGTATTGTACCACACAAAGGGTATAAAATGAAGAAAATCAATGTCAAAAATTATGGTGACTAGTCTTCCTACAACTCATTAATTGGCATCATTATCTAGCCAATTTTTCAAGGCATAAAACCATCCAGCAGTCCACAATTCTCTTTTTATATTATTCCATTCATCCAGTCCATCAGAATATCCTGGTTCTACTTCATAAATATATATCTTTCCTCCATGTCACCATGTCTCTAAAGCAAAAGCTGGTAAACTTTTTCTGTAAAGACTCAGACATTTGCTATTTGCTATTTTAGATTTTGCAGGCCATTCTCTTGCCCTTGTAACGCAAAACAAATACAGACAATACATAAACAAATGTGCATGGCTGTGTTCCAATAAAACTTTATTTACAAAAAGTGTCAGACTACATTTGGTCCACAGACAATAGTTTGCTGACCTCAGCCCTAAAGCATGCCACCATCAGCTTTTAACTAAATTATTCCTAATCAGTCTCTCTGCTCCCAGTCCACCTTATTTAAAATAGAGTACCCTATTATTCTTTATCACAGCATTGCCTTTGTAGCACTTATCATAATGTTTAATTACCACATCTACTTGTTTTTATCTTTCTCCTCCACTAGAGAGTAATTTCTTTTCAAAGAAAAAGTCTGTGTTATTCAAAATTTTATCCCCATGACCAACTTACAGCAGACACTCAATAAAGATGTGCTGAATTTATTTATGAAAACAGATTTTTTATTTCACAGATCCTTGGTATCTAGCAAGAAAGAATCTAAAAAGTACACAAATATATGTAATTATAAAAAGTATGTTGGAAGAGGAGAACAGAGTGCTATAAGAAACATAGGAAAACATAATTTAAAAGGGAAAGGGGTCTAAGAAGAGTATCTCAGTTGGTACAACATGTGCAAAAAGACTTAAGGGCATTACACAATTTATGGGAACCTTTTTGGTTCCTGAGTTTGGATAATTTCTAGAACTAAATGGATTCAGTTAAATTCGAGCTAGGAATGGAATCTCTCAATATCCAAACTCCAGAACATACTGCTTAAATTGGGAGGATTCCCTGTTGGATTTAACAGAGAATGGAGGTAAGGCTCCTTATGATCTGGTCCCTCTTTCCCTCTCTCCTTGCTATTACTCAACCATGGCAAGCACGCTCTCACCTCTGAGCCTTGAGCTTTCTGTTCCTTCCACCAATACTCTTTCAGTAAATTTGACTGAGGAATGAGCATCCAAGTCACCATAATCACCACTCAGCATTTATTTTTATCTGCCAGGCTACTATATGTATTTATATATCATGTATGGTCCCTGAATTAAAGCATCATCAATTCCTAGCCCTCAGAATTCAGGCTTGTTACTTACTCTCTCTCAGCTTTAGCCCTGAATTCCTCATCTATTTAATAAAATGGATATATTCCTCAAAGGAAAGCAAGTAGATAAATAATCAGCAGACTGCTGGGCACAGAACAATCACTCAATACCTGTTAGCTTTTGTTGTATCACTATCATTAATGGAAGCCATAAATTTGGGGGCCAGAATACATCCCAGATGACTTGTAGCAGACAACCACACCTTCTTTCAACCCTCTCTTGGTGACCCATTAAAGGTGGAATGCATGGCCCTGACTCAATACATCATATAGTTCAATAAAAGTAAACTGAACTAAATATCTCCACCTTCATTCATATACTTAACAACAAACGTGTACCATTCACTAACAACGAAGGCATATGAGGATTAAAGAATTAAAATATATAAATTTACTGAGTGCCTACTATGGACAAGACGTCAGGTCACATAAATGCTTTGCACACCCCCTCTCATTTAATAATCACAAGAACCAGCAATTAACCCAACTTTACAGATGAGGAAGCTGCCCAAAGGTACTCAGCAAGTAACTGTCAGAGCTAGCACTAGATCCAAGGGCTGTATGACTCCAAAATCCAGGTTCTCAACCCCTGGAGAGGTTCACGATCTGCAGCTGTCACTCAGAGAAGCCACAGGGCAAAACCCCAAACCAAAGGGCGCTGGCAGGAAGAGGTCCAACGCAACGCTGTACAGACAGGCGTCTGGGCAGAGAGGCGAGCTCGGAGCTTATACCTTTGCGGGCGGTTTCTGCGCGGGGCGTCGGGGCAGAGGGGTCCATCTGGCCAGGGGGCGGGGCCTGGCAGCCCGGCTGCATTTAACACCCGGAAGGCGGCGGAGGACAGCTAGGAGGCGGGCCGGCGGGCCAACCGCGGCCAACGCTACTCCCCGCCGGCCTCCGTACATCGCTCCCCGGGAGCCCTAAGCCACGGGACTGGGGAGGGGCAGCAAAGGTAGAGCCTGCGGGGACTCCAGGAAAAGCGAAAGGCGGCGGCGGCGAAGCAGTAGCAGAGCCCGGGGGCGCTGTGCGAGGCTGGCAAGGCGTGGTTTCACCCAGTCGTCTCGTGCTTCGCCGCCGGGTGAGGACAGAATGCGGGCACCACGGCCCCTAAATCTCCCTCTCGTATCTAGCCTCGGTCTACTGCCCACCGCCTAACTTGGAAAAGCTCGCGAGAACAGGCTCCCGAAATGTCACCAGGATCTCGCGAGAACAAAATCTTTTACGTGGGCGGAGCAATCCGCCCGCCGACTCTTCCCACGGAGGCCCGGGAACAGAAAAGTCCGCGATAGTTGCAAGTGTCGCGAGGTTTGATGTCGCTCGCTGGTGGGATGTGTCTTGCTGCTGAGAGGGACGGAGAGATTGGTGCGTTTGCACGTGCGTCGGTGTTCTCACAGCTCGTAAGGAGTGTGGAGGCCTGGCAGATGTCGTCCCGCGGCCCTTCTCACTTAAATGTGGGCTCGGTTCTTTCGTCGTGTTGCAGCACGCCCCCCCAGCTTGAGGAAGCGAACGATGCCCTCCTGGAGTGCAGCCCCTGGACACCCACGGGAGGCCGAGTGAAATCATGCGTTCTCGTGGGTCGTACACTTTATAGTAAATCATAAATAACTTCTTTTAAGTACAAAACCAGCAATACTTGCCATACATAGACGGTAAACATAAAAAGACGATTTAAAAAGTGTTTGTACCTGCTGAAGTTACCAGTGGTTCGTATAACACATTTTGGGGAAACTAAGCAAGCCATCCACACTGCGTACGCATCTTCAGGGCAGCATACCGCTCACGAGTTTAAAAAAATAGACGCTGCCTATCTGGCACTTTTCCAGACATTAAAGATTAGTTCAGAAATGGTCCCTGCACAGGTTAAAATGTTTTCGTTAAAATGAAATAAATATTTCATTGATTTAGGTTAGCCTGAATGGGCTTGTATTCATTTTCTATTGCTGTTGTAACCAATTGCCACAAACTTGGTGGCTTCAGATAGCACAAATGTATCTTACAGACAACGTTAATTTATCTTACAGTTCTGTAAGTCAGAAGTCCTAAACAAGTCTCCTTAGGCTAAAATCAAGGTGTCAGTAGGGCTGCATTCTTTTCTGGAGACTAACTCTACAGGAGAATCATTTCCTTGCCCTTTCCAGCCTCTGTCTGCATTACTTGGCTTTGGTCAGTTTTCCTTCTTTGTCTTCAAAGCCAGTGATGTTGCATTTTGATAACCCTTCCATAGTCAGGTAGGTCTCTCACTGATTACAGCTGGGAAAGATTCTTTGATTTTAAGGGCTCACCTGGATTATCCAGGATAATCTCTTTTTGAAGTCCACAGCCTTAATCACATCAGTTAAGTCACTTTGCCATGTAAGGTAGCATATTCATGGGTTCCAGGTATTAGGAGATGAAGCCTTTGGAAAAGATAGTTATTCTGCCTGATGCAGGGCCTTAATTAGGAAAACTATATAGCTATTTGCTGTGCAAATAGATCTCAGTTCTTTGGCAGATATTAAAAATTATTAGTATGTTTTCATAAAATGCTTCCTCTACAGTATCACTTGTTTGCTTACCAGAAGGTAAAAACTTTAAGAGAAACATCTAACTCATCTGCTATGTGTAAGATGTTGGCCAAGTCACTTCTCAGTGTCTCAGTGTCTTCACGTAACCATAACAATCATGCTGCAAGGCTGTGGAAACAGCCCAAGTGCCCATCAATCCAAGAATGGATTAATAAAATGTGGTATATGTATACCATGGAGTACTATTCAGCTCTAAGAAACAACAGTGATATAGCACATCTTATATTTTCCTGGTTAGAGCTGGAACCCATACTACTAAGTGAAGTATCCCAAGAATGGAAAAACAAACACCACATACACTCACCAGTAAACTGGTATTAACTGAGCGGCACCTAAATGGACACATAGGTACTACAGTAATTGGGTATTGGGCAGGTGGGACGGGGGAGGGTAGTGGGTATATACATACATAATGAATGAGATGTGTACCATCTGGGGGATGGTCACGTTGGAAACTCAGACTTGTGGGTGTAGGGGGGGAAAGGGCATTTTTTGAAACCTTAAAATTTGTACCCCCATAATATGCCGAAATAAAAAAAAAATCAGGCTGATAATAGTTACCTACTTAAAAAGGGTAATTGTAGGAAATAAGATAATTAAGTAAAACTCCTAAAACTGCTTGGATTTAAGGAATATATGTATTACTCTTATTGTTGATATCAATGCATTCATTTCAAGTGGATGCATTGAATGCATTTGAATGCATCCACTTGAAATGTGCATTCTGCATAGCAATTGCTTCAGTTTATTAATAATATTTTGGCTAATAGTTGGTAGTACATTTTATTAGATTAGAATTTTAGAGTAGATTCTGACTTAAAACACCATGAATTATAAGACATTTTATGTACAGCTTAAAAAAAGAAAAACCACTGCTGATTATAATTGTAATATACATCGTGATTTTGGAAATCTTAAAATCTAGAAAACTCTGCTTCTTGGAATTGATGAAATATATATGTATATATGTTTTACTTAAACTCTTCACATTTGCTCTAAAATCAAGATGGCAAATGGAGATTTTAATCAAGCTTTTTTTTCCTGTGTCTACCAGAGAAGAAGTTTGATTTTTTCCCCCAAAAAGAATGATAGTTGTATAATTATGTTATTTTATCCAGAGATCCATTGATTTAATATGTAAATCTTTACACAGCTGAACTCTAAATAGAAGTGATGAGACAAATTCAGAAGTAAATTTTGATTAAAATAAAAGGTATCATCTAGTTAAAGGAATACCCTTGTGACTAACAAAAGAAGAAGGTTCCTCATTTTCATAACCACCATGGTTATGATGTATAGTGAAGCAGAAATAATCATGACATGAAAATATGTTTTAGTGAATTCATTGCTTCATAAAATTAGGCACCCTTAAACGTTCCTTCCTCTACTTAACAATAGCTTTTGTCCTTGCTCACTGCATTGGCATCCTTTTCAAGGTGCTGATGTTGTCAACATCCAACACTACGATGCCAGTCACTGCAAAGTGAAATTGAAAATCTTGTAAAATATCAGGAATTCCTGAAGTTAGTGTATGTGCTGTTGGATAACTGTATCACCTGTAAAACCATTGGCAAAGGAGCATCTGGCGCAATTAAACCAATTAAAACTGCAAAAAGAAAAAATAACACAGATGATGATAGCATAGGCATTTCAAAAGAAAGAATATTACTTCAGTATCAGAGAGACTCTTGAGAAAGGTGATTAAATTCTCTAATATTTTTTCAAAAAATAATCTCTTTATGTTCGTGCTGCTAAAGTCAAATACATATCTATATGTAGTTGATCTCCAACATTGTGAGTTAATCCAGCAAAAAGGCTCAAGAAAAAAATAGATATGAAGACCTACAACAATACAAGAAATTGAGTCTTTGAGTTTTAGATGATTTTAGGTTGTAGCATTTCTCCCTTAATACATTGTTCTAGCCAATGGAAAGAAAGGAAGAAGAGATGTGTCAAGGCAATTCTGAGAAAGGAGATAAAATAGATGTGTCCTTTGCCACAAACAACCTAAATCTTAAAGTTTAAACACTGGGCATTGCACAACAATGTGAATATACTTAACACTACTGAAGTGTATGCTTAGAAATAGTTAAGAAGGCAAATTTTATGGTATTTTTTTAACTGCAATTTAAAAAACAAAATACAAAAAAAAAAAAACCCCAGGCCAAAGAAAGGAAAATTTGAGGCTTGAACCATGTATAGTGAAAGATATATGGTTAGTGTTAGAAATATGTCTTCATTCCACATAATGAATATTACTACATCTTGAACATTCACCAACACCATTTTTACTTCATGAACTCAATGAATATTAGAACTTGAAATCTAAGGGATCACTTGATTCAGTGCTCTAATTTAAAGATAATGAAATCATTTAAGAGATGTTAAATGATTTACCTAAAGTCACAAATAGCAAATAACAAAGTCAAGACTGGAGCACAATTCCTCTCATTCCAATATGATTGGTCTATAAAAATATTGCACAGGAGGGATTTTTAGATTTGAATAATTAACACCTGTGATTCTATTTCATGGAACATTTAGTATCTCATGTCAGATAATCCTAAAATCCTGCAACAAAACACCAAGAACTACTGGTTGCAATATTTTTATTAAAAAAACATTCAAAATGCATAGCTGAGCTTTTAAAAAAGAATGTGCAATACTCACAGACCAAAAATAAGGAGGGAGCTCAAAATTAGTTGATTAAGGTTGCATTTCTGCCACTGCTATCCTGGAGGGATTTGCCCAGCTCTGTAACAAATTGGTCTAAATTTTAACAGTCTTATGGGAACAGAAGACATGGTCTTAAGGTCCCACATTGGACCTGAGACTCTCATTTGAAATCAGAAACCTTGAAAGGTAACATCCTTAGTGAAATGGTGGGCTAGAAGAAAAATCTGGACAGCAGAAAAGGAGAATGAAGAAGAGAATTATCTGTCTTGGCGTGGGATTTGTTATGGGCAATGTTAATTTCCTCTGAAATTTTGAAATCACAGCCATGCCCTCAAACAAATTTAGGATTTGAATTTATACAATCTTCATGACGTAGAAAATACCATGTTTCCCCCCAAATAAGACAGGGTCTTATATTTATTTTTCCTCAAGAAGACACCCTAGGACTTATTTCCAGGGGATGTGTTATTTTCCCCTCAAAGCCTCAGCTTGCAGCACGCACAGGATGGCTGGGCCTGACGGGGGAGCCAACCTTGTTGGTGGGGCTGCCCACACCTTTCCGGTCACCTCTGGAATAGTAGCTGTCACAATGGGGCAGATGAGAAGGGCTGCTCATCTTTACTGTTCTGCAAGGAAATGCATGGGTTGTGCAGATATGCTGCGTAGCCACGCCCATCACTAGGTCTTATTTTCGGGGTAGGGCTTATATTGCACAAATGTGTAGAAATCCTGCTAGGGCTTATTTTCGAGGAACACGGTACCAAGCCAAGATAATAATAGCATAATGTAATGCCTGGTTAATTGCATCCAGGTTGCTAGAACGAAGCAAGCACATGCTTTCTAGAGGAAAGCATATCAAAACAAAGACACCTCAGAACTCCCAAAGATAAAGCTCCATCTAACAATTCACCATGCTAAAACTATAAGACATACACAGAAACAAGCCATTGTGAATAAGAGCCAGTAGGGAAAGCATGCACAGAAATAATAATTTAAGCTAATGAAAGTAATAGATGCAAATTTTTAAAAATATGGCTAAAATATTTATTGATATTTTAAAAACTGAGCTGAAAACATGAGAAAGGAAACAAGGCATTAAAATACACCAAATAGATTTCTAAAAAGAACCAGAACTTCTGGAAATAAAAATTCTAATTATTAAAGTTGAAAACCCAATGCTAAGTTAAAGAGCAAATTAAACATACCTTAATAAAGAATTCACAAACTGAAAAATCTAAATAAATGACCCCAGATGCAGGGCAAAAATGTCAAGGAGATGAAAAATACAAAAGAAAGAAAGATATAGAGCCTAGAAGGCAAAGGTCTGAAATACATCTAGCTGGATTTCCAGAGTGGTGAATAGAGAGACTGGGGGGAGAAAATGTTCAAAGAAATCATAACTGCCATCCTTAGATTCAGGAACTATAACAAATTGCTTACAATATAAATAAAAAATATATCAGTAGTTAGACACACTGAAAGAAAGTTAGTATTAATAACAATCTTGAAACAGCCATTACAAAAGACAGATTACCTATCTATAATATAATGACAATTTAACAACAGACTTCTCAATAGTAACTATGAAGCCTGGAGACAATGGGCTAGTAACTTTCAAAATTCAAAGAGAAAATAACTGCCAACCTAGAATTCATAGAACTTCAATGAGGGCAAAATTAGAATGTTTTCAGACAGAACCATTGAACGCTTAGCACCAGTGGATTGTCACTACAGGATCTTTTAAAGGGTTTTGAATTCGAAAGAGCTTAAATGTAAGAAAGAATGATTTAGCCTAACAAAATTGATGAACAACTATTATATGCAATCTCATGACAGTACTAGTTCAAAAAGAACTTTCCTGTTCCTTACTTTATCTCCCTTTTCCCAAATCAACCTTAAAGAAGTCAGAAGCAACCTAGAAAGTAGGAGAGGAAGGAAAGGTATAAATCATATAAAAGAAGAAATCACCCCTGTGTTTTCCACTGAAAACAACTTGCCTGTAGCAAATGTAAACTCTGAAAGGGGAAGTCTTTAAGTTTGAATGAGTGTTGAAGCCTTAATTTTTGTATTACAATGGATTTATTAACTAGCAAACTGAGACTTTTTGTTTATTTGTCTGTTTTTAGTGGCTAAAGGCAACCACAGGATTTTTTATTATTGAGAGAGACCAGAGGAATCATGGGACTTTTTCTAGTTTCCTTTCAGGGGTCTGAAGAAAAAAAAAATAGCTCTCAAAGTGGATTTGAATGAGTATTGTACAAATAAATGAACTTATATTCATATTTCATCCCATGAGTCCTGCTGTTTCAACATCCATTAGAACTGAATATTCATAGAAATACTACATATCAAAGTTTATGGGAAATTGGTACTTAGAGTGTAATAAATGCTTATATTAAAAAAGAAGAAAAGCTGAAAAATAATATCTGTGCTTCTAACTTAATTTTAAAAAAGAACAACAAACTAATTCTAGGGAAAATAGAATAAAAGGAAACAACAGAAATTAATGAAAGAGTAAAAAAAATATAATAGAGATGATCAACAAAGCCGAAAGTTAATTCTTTGAAAAGATTAATAAAGCAAACCACTGGTGAAATACATCAAGAAAAATAGAGAAAAGACTCCAATAGACATTAGGAATGAAAAGTAGGGCAACACTAGAGAGAATTCAAAGATTAGAAAAATGTATAAGTATATTATTAAAAAATTTTATTCCAAATGTTTAAAATGTATTATCTCCTTAAAGATATATTAAAAAGGAGAAGAAGCCCTGAATAAATCTGTAACTGTTAGAGAAACTTGAGTCAGTGATTGAAAATGTCCCTTCAAGGTGCCAGGTATGTAATACTAGGGCCTCAAGCCTGTAATCCCAGTGCTCTGGGAGGCTCAAGTAGGAGAATTGCTTGAGGCCAAGAATTCAAGACTAGCCTGGGCAACATAGTAAGACGCCATCTCTACAAAAAATGTATTTTAAAAATCAACCTGGCATGGGAGCATCTGTAGTCCCAGCAACTTGAGAGGCTGAGGCAGGAGGATCACTTGATCACAGGATTTCAAGGCTAACTTAAGATCTCTTCACAAAGAAAAGACCTAATTCAAGTGGCTATACAGGAAAGTTCTGCCAAATAGTAAAGGGAATAGGCAAGTCCAATATTGTATAAACTCTTCCAGAGAATACAAAAAAAGGAACACTCCAGAACTTATTTTATCAATTTGCTTAAATCTTGATAGCAGATTTTATTGTAATAAGGACACCATGGCAAATGAAATTACAAGCAAATTTCACTAGTAATTATATGCAAAAATTCCAAACAAAATATTGTCAACCAAATCCAATTTTAAATAATACTAACAATAATAAAGCACCATGACCAAGCTGAGTTTATCTCAGAAATGCAAGTGTACCTTACAACTGGAAAAATCTAGTAGTGTAATTTACCACATTAATAAAGGAGAAAAATTATGAGATTATCTTAGTAGCAAAATCATTTTGTAAAACTCAACCAAATATTAGCCAAATAGCAATAGAAGGAAAATTCCTTAACACAATGAAGGGTATCTATTCCAAACCTGTAGCGAGCACCGTACTTAATGATGAAATGTTAAACACTGTCCTTTTAAAACCATGACATGATGATGTCTGTTATCACTACTTTGATTCAACATTGGTATTAGTCATTACAATATTAAAAGAATGCTGGATATAAATTATAGATATTGAAAAGGAAAACTCAAAACTGCTATTATTCACAAATAGTATGATCATTCACATAAAAAGCAAGAGAGTGTGCAAATTATTTTTAGAATAAGAGAATTCAACATGGTTAGCGGATACAAGTGCAGTTTATAAAAATCAATTGCATTCCTATATACAAATTAGAAGATATCAATTTAAAAGGGTACTTTTACAGTAGCAACCAAAAATATATAAGAATAGCTAATAACTATCTTAAAATGTGTACAAGATGTTTATAGAAGTAATAAGCCATTTTGGAAACCTACATAAAATGAGAGATATACCATATTCATGGTATGAAAACGCAATATGATAAGGATGTCAGTTTTCTCCAAATTAATCTATGGTGCAATGCCTTGCCAAATTATTATCAGGGTTTTTCCCCTGGACAAGTGGATTGTACAGTTTATATAGAAGTCCAAAGTGTAAGGAATGATCAAGGCAATTTTGATAAGACATCAAAAAGGAAAGGAGGAACTGTTCAATAAATAGTGCTGGGACAATTGTTTTTTCACAGAGGAGGGAAGTAAGGTTGGATTCTATCTAACAGTATACACAAAGTTAAATTTCAAGTAAATTAAAAACTAAACTGAAAAACTGTTAGAAATGTTTAAATATAGAAAGAAAGAAAAATAAAAAACAATCCAACAAGCTCTTTTCACATTTTCAAATTTTCCAGTTAACCCATCACAGCTATCAAATACCAAATAGGTGGTAAAGGAGCAGAATGATAAAGGAAGTGGTATAATTACACCATTTGTAGAAGTACATACAAAGTAGTTGTCTTACTAGACATGACTTTATTCTAACTCTTTAAATAAATAGAACTGTATTTTATTGTTTACATGTCAAAATTTACTTGTTAATGATGCCTACATGATTATGTTCAGGGCATTCCTCCTGGCATACTTCTGTTTTATTTAACATAAGATTTTAATTTTTATAAGGTTTTAATGACAAATGAAAAAGATATGAGTATGAAACATTTATAAGAGGTCTATAACATATATGATTCACTTATTATGAAAATAATAATTATAAAATACTAATATATCCATATAAGAACACATTACTCAACTTTGTTAGCCTAAACAAAGGTAAGTTGTTTAAAATGTAAATAGATTATTATTGTTTTAAATAAATACAACAAATACAGGCATCATTACAATGACATTTTAAAATGCCAGAACTATTGAAAGCTAGATTGAAAGTAGAATATGATTTCAGATAAAATATTAACAAATAATACTTGGACTTAATCCTTACTCCTTTCCGTCAAATATATATCCGGAAACATTTAGGCATAGAAAGTTTGCTGACATAAGTTCCATAAAAATCCTTTTGCCCATCTAGGAAAATAATAACAAAGATATATTTTTCTAAGGAATTAAACTCCAAAAATTCATTACATATTCATAATACAATCTTCCTCCCCTATAAAGATTCTAGTTAAAGTAATGGAATTACGTTTTAATAACACTAAGATAATTCCCAAAAATGTAGAGTTATAATACTTTACCTGTTTTTGCTAAGCAGGATAGAAACATTAAATATCTGGATCATATTAAATATTATAGGGTGAAAATTTTTTTCTGTCCTTACCATGGACTCCCCTAGTGGTCTTCAGATTACATGACCTGTGGGGTTCATTTCAAGTCTAAAATTCTATGTGATTTTTGTTGAAGATAACTTTTCCATCACTTATTTTAGGCCACATCACCTCATCTTTGGTGACTTTCCTTGAAGTCGCATTGCTTAAATTCTTCAAGAAAGGTAAACTGTTTCAAAATAGAAGCTATAGAGACATGATTTTAAAATTTTAAGTTCAAATTTTAAAGTGTATCTATATACTTTGTAAAGATGGTTGCCAAGTTTTACTTTTCAAAAATGTTCCCAAAGTGAGCAACGTTAGGTACCATTAAACAATGATGAAAGGGAGTTGTATGGCCATTACAGGATGTGCAGACTTGAATCGTTTATTCTGAATGCAAATACAATGTTATGTTTTCTTTACATGGGTCATTTTTATCGCATTGCCTTAAATTCATTGCTACATTTGAATGAGATGGCATGATCTGGGAATTGATAGTATGTGGTTGAAAAGAAATTAACTTGAGGAGTTAATTAAGACAGGGAAATATGAAAAGCATGTAAAAGGTAAATGAGTTTATTTTTAAACTGGATACTATTTTTTTTAATATAAAGCAACTCTTTCAGGGGAACTGCTCTCTCCAATTTATGCATAGATTATTTGACAGACTGGTTGAAATATCCTACACCACTTTTGCACAGTGGAAATGCAAAACCCAAAGAATTCATATTTTCGAGACTGTTAACACCTTCTCAAATTTCGATAATTCGTTCAATTTCTGTAGAAAAACATGGGCTTTATTTTTCTTACTGTTAATTATTTATATAGCTCAGTTTTACAAATAGGTTCTCAATATCTGAAAGCCTGCAAGAATTTCACAATGCAAAAACATTTTATTAAGGTCTTTTTTGCATTTACAAATGTTATCACAATGATGCCTCTTATGGCTGTGAATTGTCCTTAGGCTTTTTATATTCACAACCATGAGAGGATCTATCTTTTCTTTTTCTAGCAACCTTTTTATTAATTTTCTTCAAGAAAGAGTATGTCAGTTTCTTGTCTGTGGCACCCTGCCAGTGTGCATGGCCAGTAAAGGTAGACATTAATGCTATACTTTTAGATGATAGTTAAGAAAAGCAGATGATGGTGGTGGTGAGAGGTTCACACATGGTTTAATGTCATTAGAAAATAATCATTTTACAAAGCAAAATAAGCCCCAAACCATAACAAAGATGATTTAAAGAAAGTCCCCATTCTTCTACTTTTATCTTTTAATTTAACAGTCATTGATATAAATGGATATTCTTTCCACTTTTAAGTATTGTAATGATCATATAATGGTGTATATCACAAGTCTAAAGGACCACAGTACAAATTTTGTCATCTGCATTATCTTTCAAAAACATGGTTCCTCCAAGTTGGCCACAGTTTAGTAGAGAAGAAAGGGCTATAGACCTAGTACAGTGTGATACCTACACAGTGACTTGTACCATATAAGTACATGCTAAATGCCCTTTTGACCAGGACTAGTATTTTTCAGACTTTAGGTGTGGGTGTATATGCCAATGATAATTTTCATGGTTCATTTCTTAACTATGTATTTTCTTGTATCTCATATAACCTGTAAACCATTTACTAGAACTAACTCAGTTTAGTGTTACATTCTATTGAATATCTATTTCTTACATTTTTGCTATAAAAATTCTCCAGTTATTGAGATAAATTACAAAAGAAATATTAATAAATTTTAGATAATCTTAGAAAAGTTATCAGTTACCTAGATGTCTATTTAGTCATTTCATTCATCCAACAAATACTTATTTAGCATACCTACCGTATGCTGGCAACACTGCTAGGCACTGAAGATATAGCCATGGATCAGAAAGACACGTTTCTGCGTTTTGCCCTCATAAAACCCAAAGACGTTAACATGTCCAAAAATTTTAGCTCAAACATGGAGATTACATAGAGTCTTGTACAGTTAAATAATACACATTACTATTATTGGAATAATTTTCATACTTAGACCCATTATAGTAAAATTTAAGAATATCAAAGATAAAGAAAATTTCTAAAACTTCCTGAGAGAAATAGAAGATCATTTACAAATAAACAGGTAACATATTCATTTTAGACACTTCAAAAACTTCTGCAGAAAGACAATTGAGATATATTTTTTAGTACTGAAAGAGAAAAAAATCTGTGAAGCTAGAATTTTGTGCTTATCCAGGTCATTATTTAAATATGAGAGTGCAATAAAAATAATCTCAGCCACATAAAGCCTCAGAAAGTTTGCCACACAAAAAACCTATAGAAAAAGCTCTTGGCTACAATAATAGTAGGAGACTTTAATACCCTACTCTTAGTAATGGATAGAACAACCAGACAGAGATCAATAATGACAGGCAGGACATGAATAACACTGTAGACAAGTTAGATCTAACAGTCATATATAGAACACTATGCCCAGCAACGAATATGTATTTTTCTTAAGTGCACATGGAACATTCTTCAGGGTAGACTATATGTTAGATAACAGAATAAGCCTTAATAAATTGTAAACGATCAAAAATAATACCATGTGTCTTTTCTAATCACAATGGAATGAAACTAGAAGTCAATAGCAGAAGAAAAAAAAGAAATATTTACAAATGTGTGGAAATGAACACACTCTTAAGCAACCAAAGGGTCAAAAAAGAAATCACAAGGGAAATGAGAAATTATCTTGAGACAAATGAAAATGAAAGCGCAACATACTAAAACTAATAGAATGCAGTGAAAGTAGTGCTAACAGGGAAACTTATAGCTGTAAATGCTTACATTACAAAAGAAAAAAGGTCTCAAGTCAATGATATAAATTTCTACATTACGGAAGTAGAAAAAGAAGAACAAACTAAACCAAATGCTAGCAAAAAGAAGCAAATAATGAAGATTAGAGATAGGGAATAAGAAAAACAATAGAAAAAAATTAAGAAAACCAAGAGTTGGCCCTTTTAAAAGAAAATTGATAAACCTTTAGCTAGATTAACAAATAGAAGACTCAAATAACTAAAATCAGAAATGAAAGAGGAAAACTTGCTACTGATTTTATGGAAATAAAAAGGATTATAAGAGTGAATTGGATAACATGAATGAAATGGACAAATTCTTAGAAACACACAAGCCACTAAGACTGAATCATAATAAAGAAATAGAAAATCTGAATAGACCTATCACTAATAAGGAGATTGAATCAGTAATCATAAATCTCCCAACAAAGAAAAGCCCAGGACCAGTTGTCTTCACTGGTGAATTCTACCAAACATTCAAAGAAGGATTAACAGCAATCCTTTTCAAACTCTTCCAAAAATTAAAGAGGAGTGAACACTTCATAACTCATTCTGTAAGTCCAGCATTACCTGATACCAAAGCCAAAGATAATACCACACAAAAATGCTACCCACCAGTCAACAACTCTTATGATTATTAAAGCAAAAATACTCAATAAAATATTAGCAAACCAAATTCATAGTATATTAAAAAGATCATATACCATGATCAAGTAAGATTTATTCCAGGAATGCAAGGATAGTTCAATATACAAAAATCTTTCAATGTAAGATGCCACATTAATGAATAATTGAAATAAAAACACACAGTCATCTCAATTGATACAGATTTGATGCCTTTGACATAGTTCAAGACCCTTTCATAATAAAAACACTCAACAAATTAGGGCTATAAAGAAACTATCTCAACATAATAAAAGCCATATGTGAACAACTTATAGCTCAAAAATCATGCTCAATGATTAAAGACTGAAAGTTTTTCTCTAAGATCTGGAACAAGGCAAGGATGCCTGCTTTTGCCACTTCTATTCAATCAACATAGTACTAGAATTCATAGAGCAGTTAGGCAAGAAAAATAAAAGGCATCCAAATTTGAAAGGAAGGAGTAAAATTATCTGTGTTCACAGATAACATTAATTTATATGTAGAAAACCCTAAAGATTTCACACATACAAATCTGTTAGAACTACTGAACCAATTCAGAAAGTTACAAAATCAACATTAAAAAAATCAGTTACATTTCTATACACTAGAAATGAATAATCTAGAAAGGAAATTAAGACAATAATTCAATTTATAATAGCCTCTCCCCAGCTAAAAACAAGAAGAAAAATATTTAACAATTAATATACAAGGAGATGAAAAATTTATACACTAAAAATGATAAAATGTTGCTGAAAAATATTAAAGACAACACAAATAAATGGAAAAATTCTTTGTTCATGAATTGGAAGACTTGATGTTATTAAGATGTCAGTGCTACCCAAAGCAATCTACAGATTCAATGCAATCCCTATTGATATTCCAATGTTTTTTTGTAGAAATAGAAAAATTCATTTTAAAATTCATATGGAATCTCAAGGAACCGCATATAGCCATATCAATCTTATAAAAGACCAAAGTTGAAGGTCATACACTTTTATATTTCAAAATTTACTACAAAGGTACAGTAATCAAAACAGTGTGATAATGGCATAAAAACAGACATAGAGCAATGTTGCCGTTCATAGCAACATTGTTCACAATAATCAAAAGGTGGAAGCAACCCACATGCCCATAGATGGATCAATGGATAAACAAAATGTGATGTATGTATACAATGGAATATTATTCAGCCTTTAAAAAGTATTAAATTCTGATACATTTTACAACATGGATGAACCTTGAAGATATTACATTATGCTAAGTGAAATAAGCCTCAGTCATAAAAGGACAAATACAATATTGAGGTAGCTAGAGTAATAAAATTCATAGAGACAGAAGATAGAACTGTGGTTGTCAGGAGCCTGGGAGAGAAGTAAATGGGGAGTTATTGTTTAATGAATATGTAGTTTCAGTTTGGGAAGATGAAAACAGTTCCTAAGATGGAGGGTGGGGGTAGTTTTACAACAATGTGAATGTATTTAACACCACTGAACTGTACACCTAAAAATGGTTAAGATGGTCAATTTTATGTTATGTGTATTATATCACAATTAAAAATGGTTAGAATGATAAATTTTATGTCATGCATATTTTAGCACAATGTATTAATAATAAATAAACAACTTTGGGGAGGAAAAACTCCAGTACAAAGAGAAGTAAATTCAGAATGATGCTATAGAGATATGGGAAGAAAGGTGAGCAAATAACTTTATTGTCTGAAAAAATAAAGACAAAAAGTAAATAATGAAAAGGAAAAGAAAAATAGAATGATAACTAAAGAAAAACACATCCATAACAACTGCAATCTAAAATTCTAGATGATATAAACCGACGCATTTTAGAGAGGAACTAAAGAGAGGTGAGAGAATACTAAATTATTTATATTGTTTGAAGGAAGAGGCAGATATTAATACACTTGGGAAATTAAAAAATAAAAAATGTAACAATGGGTCTTAATAAGTTATGGATAACTTACTGGAAGCATAAAATTAGAATGTAAATTTCAAACCAGCAGAAGTCAATTGTCTATTTGAAAGAAGACATGAAAGACTAGGAGGAAGAAGAAAAAGCAACACAGTAAAAGGAAATGTGAAATGCAAAAATAAATCCTAATATAACAGTAATTACAGTAAATGTAAATGGTACTCAGATTACAAAACAAAGCACTAAATATGAGAATAAGAGACATTTAAAACAAAAAGATACAAAAAGGTAGAAATTAAAAGCATTGAAAAAATATATAAAAGAAATATAAACAACAGTTTTAAAAGACTGGAGTATCCCATTGCATTGAAGTTTTCCAAATAAAAAGTAAAAAGACCAGAGTACCAATCTTAAATCTATCAAAAGAGTTCAAGGCAAAAATATTTTATAAAGGCAAAGAGAAGGATTATATATGGATATTATAACAGGCTAAGAAGGTAAAATAAATCAGGAAGTTCAGCAAAGTTGCTGAGAGGAAGTTCAGTATTAAAAAGTCACTAACATTTCTTTATATCAACAATGACCATTTAGAAAACATAATAGAAAATAAGCTACTGTATCCAGCAATAGAAAAAGTAACATTATGACATATCAGTAAACCTTGGAAAGAATATGTAAGACCTCGGCTGGGTGCGGTATCTCACGCCTGTAATCCTAGCATTCTGGGAGGCCGAGGCGGGTAGATCGTTTGAGCTCAGGAGTTCAAGATCAGCCTGAGCAAGAGCAAGACCCCGTCTCTACTAAAACAATAGAAAGAAGTTAGCTGGACAACTAAAAATATATAGAAAAAATTAGCTGGGCATGGTGGTGCATGCCTGTCGTCCCAGCTACTCAGGAGGCTGAGGCAGGAGGATTGCCTGAGCCCAGGAATTGGAGGTTGCTGTGAGCTAGGCTGACGCCATGGCACTGAAGCCCCCACAACAGAATGAGACTCTGTCTCAAAAAAGAAAAAAAAAAAAGAATATGTAAGACCTCTATAGAGAAAGTTTTAAAACCCTTAAAACAGGACATGGAGAATACATGGAGAAATGGTTACTTTCATGGATAACATTCTGAAAAATACCCATCCTCCCCCAATTATGCATAAATTCTATAGCATGCCAATTGAAACTGTAGTTAGGTGCTTCTGAGGACTTCAAATATTTATTTTATAATGAATATAGAAGAATAAAAATTCACAGCTAAATCAATTTTGAAGACAGAATTAAGTGGAAAGGGAGGGGAATTTGCCCTACCAAAACTTAAGATATATAGTAATTAAAAAAAAAAAGTGTGGTACTGGTGCAAAAACCAACAAATGAAAAAATGGAACAGAATGGAGACCTTAGATGGGACGCTGATATATGATAAATGTACTATCACAAAACCTTGAGAAAAGGACAACCTGTTTACTGTATGGTAATAGGAAAAACAGTTCACCATATTCAGAAAAACAGATTCTTACACCATATGTATTCACATATATACATATAGAAGTGTGTGTGTATTTACACATACACACACGCACTAAGGACCTAAATATTAATGTTAAAACTATAAAGCTAAAGAAGAAAATATAGGATAATTTTATGATCCTGGTGGGGAGAAGAACTTCTCAAGCAAGATCAAAAAGCACAAATAAGAGGTGAAGAATTGATGATCTAACTTCATCAAAATGGTTCAGTGAAGGACTCCATAGCCAGAGTAAAAACAAATGTGCTGGCCAGGCATGGTGGCCCAAGCCTATGGTCCAGCACTTTGGGAGGGTGAAGCAAGAGAATTACTTGAGGCCAGGAATTCAAGACCATCCTGGGCAATATAGTGAGACCTCATCTCTACACAATAATTTTTTAAACAAGCCAGGCAGGGTGGTGCACACCGGTGGTCCCAGTTACTCAGGGTGATGAGGCAGGAGACCCACTGAGCCCCAGAGTTTGAGGTTACAGTGAACTGTGGTTGTACCACTGCACCCAGCCTGGGTAACAGAGTGAGAACTTGTCTCTTAAAAAAAATGTGCTGACTAATATTTCGTATGTATAATAAGATGTATGCAGATCAATCAATAATAAAAAGTCAGGAAAACTAATTGAAAAATAGACAAAGAATATATACAGGCAGTTTACACAATTGGAACCTACATGGCTAAAGGATATATGGAGAATGTTCAAACTCATTAAAAATCAGATAAGAGTACTTTAAACAAATTCACAGACTACAACTAGGTATCCATTAGATAAATAAGCATTAGAAAATCAATAAGTATTTGCAAGGATATGGGGAAACAGTAACCTATGTGCACTGCTATTGAGAAGTAGACTGGTATACTAGTCAAATTCAGTACTTAGTCAATTTAAATATACATACATCTTATTAACCTAACCAGCCAGCTGTTATCTGGGTATATATATCCTATAGAAATTTTTACACATAGAAGTCATGTATTAGGTAGTCACTGAAGCAGCATTTGTGGCTTCAACAATTGGAGGAAATCTGAGGGAATGGGTGGGTAAAATGTGGAGGGTGTGTATTATACTCTTTGGCAGCTTGAAGTAACAAACCAGATGTCAACAGAGCAATATGAATAGACCCTGAAAACACAGTGCTGAGTAAAAAATAAGAAGTAGAAGAAAGTCCACAAAAATATAGTAGAACACCATATTTTGCAAGAGTACATGTACATTTATGTTATACATCAAACTCATTAGAGCAGTTGTCTATGGAAAAATAGGGGAATAGTAATGGAGAATGAGATGAAAAAGGAATAAATATCTAAATTAAGTGTTTTGCTTCCACTCTAATGATTGGGTGATATGAACCGAGGAATATGATTAGTTCAACTCTCCACCCCTGTGGTTGACTGAAAATGCTGATGAAATATAATCTCTCTACTTGATTGTGCAGTGTAATAGAGGAAAATGACACAATATATATTGTACAGTAAAATGCTGAGTGATATAACTAAAATAAATATACGTATAATCAGAGGTTGGTGTAATCAGAAGGCATTCTGGAAGAGATGGAGTTTTTATCTGGCATTGAAGAATAGTTATACTTGCATGTGTTAAGTCAGGTAAAATGTTATTCAATAGAAAGTAAACTTTGAGAAAAGTCAGAAACTGGAAGAGGTTCATGCCAAGGGTGGAAAACAGTGATTAAGTTATGCTGGAGTATTTGCTGCATGGAGGGAATTAGTGCAAGAAAGTGTTCTCAGGGGGTCTTAAAGGCAAGGCTAAGGAGTTCAGTTATTCCAAGGGCAGTAGAGATCCACTGAAGGTTTTATAGCAGGAGAGTGACATCCCAAGGACAGAGGGGTCATTGCTGATGCTCACTGAGGGCCTGCTGATCTAAACTGCCAAGGCCATTTGATTAGTGGCAGCGACTTTAGGGACTCAACTGGAGTTCTCACATTTCCTCATCCTTCCCTTTGACTGAATAATAAAGGATTTAGCAATTTGGAGCTACCTCCAAGAAACAGGCTGGGAAATTCCCTGGAGCCTAAAATTAAACTCTGCATGTTCTTGGTTTCTTGTTGCTCTGGCAGCTTCATTAAGTTTCTGTTCCTCTTTCTACTCCAAGACATTGCAGCCCTTATTTTATGTCTTTAGATTTGCAAATTCACCACCTTTTTTGTACTGTAGGTATGAATACCCAGCTTTAAGCCAGGCTGTCATGGGACAAGCCAAGAGACCAACAGTTTCCTGCATCAGGTCAGTGCAAAGAAGTGGACAGTAAAGGGCTGAGCCAGAGCCCTAGGTACCAGGGCTGGAAAGAAAGCTGGTCTGGCAGCCTCAGTATGGTGTGGTGCTGACAGCAGGCGAGACCAACTGTGCAAGATCAGGGGGGTCTAATTTGAAGTAGCCAGGATGTCCTGATCTGTAGGCTTGGTCTCATTGTTCTTTAAACTTAGTTCTAAAATTTAATAAGGAACAGAATGAAAACAAGTTCAGCTCAGTTATGGTGCCTTCTCTTATCACTCAGGTGTGCATGTGAATATGATTGGATTATTCTTTTCTACTGGCCCAGTTCCCGCATGCAAAGATTCTTTTACCAGGAACAGCCCTTAAGTCTTTGATCTTAATTCCCTGGAAACTGACCTCTAGCATTTAGGTATTTTTTTCCCCATGTCCTTCTTGCCTGACTCTTGTAGGCTTCCTGTAGCTTCCTCTCCTTGCAGCTGAAATTCTGACTGCCAATAGCAGGCTGAGCCTCACCCTAGTCCCTAGAATCAAACCAGGTATTAATGGGGGGAATTGAGTTGCTATGACTCAACACTTAGGTACTCTAGCAGCAAAGATGCCTGATGTTGTCCATCCCTGACCTTGGACCCCAGTTTTCACAACAGATTTCTCCTAATATCTGCTCTTTACACAGCTGCAACAGTCCTTGCTCTGGCAACATTCCTGGTAACAGGATCCCTCTGGGAAACGTCTCACCCACTCTTCCACTCCTTCCCCTTCTTGTCATCTCCTCTGCTGCCCCTTCACATACTGAAGCCTTGCCCTTGACCACTGTCTTCATATTTACATGTCATACTCAGCATGATGCTTGAGCCACAGAAGTAGTAGTAGTAAAGGAGATGAACTATGTTCATCATTCCTAGGGGGAAAGGGAGAGGTCAGAGGTCCATTAAAAGGGTGTCATCCACTGCTGAGGTCCTAGAGGCTGCAAATTGCCAATTTGAGGCAAGGAAACATCTATTGTTCTACTTTGATGGCATCTCAAAATGCAGATAGAGGAAAATAGTGATTAGTGGACCCCACCCTCAGTAATAAATGCAGAGGGTAACACCTCAGTGAAGTATAGTGGCCTGCAAGGTATATTTCAAACATCTGCCATTCTACATTCTAGGAAGGGACCTCTACTCTTCCTTTCAAATAGGAAAATAGTCCTTGTTCTCAGTTCAAATTGATATTATGAGAGTGTTTCAGCAGAAGATAATGAATAGGCATTTTATACCTACCTAAACCCTTCTAGTCTTTGGAAATCTTGATGACACCTATCTCTGCTGAATGTTATAGGCCTGTTGTAACAACTGACTTTATATTTGCTAAAATAAATAAATATCAATGTGCTTAACCAGTTATAATATCTACTTTGCTTTCTAGCCAATCCTAAAGAGATAAAGCTAATTCATATAATTTAGAAGGGAGAAAAAAAAAAGTCATATATAAAAGTCTGATTCTCCTAGATGCGTTGACCATCTTAAAAGGGACAAGGATGGCCGGGCGTGGTGGCTCATGCCTATAATCCTAACACTCTGGGAAGCCGAGGCGGGTGGATTGCTCGAGGTCAGGAGTTCAAAACCAGCCTGAGCAAGAGTGAGACCCCGTCTCTACTATAAATAGAAAGAAATTAATTGGCCAACTAAAATATATAGAAAAAATTAGCCAGGCATGGTGGCGCATGCCTGTAGTCCCAGCTACTCGGGAGGCTGAGGCAGTAGAATCGCTTGAGCCCAGGAGATTGAGGTTGCTGTGAGCGAGGCTGATGCCATGGCACTCACTCTAGCCTGGGCAACAAAGTGAGACTCTGTCTCAAAAAAAAGAAAAAAAAAAAGGGACAAGGAGCAGGTAATTTGATAATTATATAGGATTCCTGGCTGAGTTCCTGGTACCTGCTTCAAAGATGAAAGGAAGATTCCAGAAGATAGACTGGGCCAGAGATAGGTCTTGTATGGCTTTGCAGTTAAAAAGCCTGCAGATGATTTTTAGATGGGGTCAAATATCAGAAGGGCCTATAAGCCCCAAACCTAAATTAGGTTCCAGGGAGTTACTGCTCGTAGATACAATATTCGATATAATCCTTGATGTTTTGTTTCACGTACAATCTTTTTTCTATCATTCTTTCAATAAACATTTATTACATGTCTGTTCTCTAGCAGGCATAGCTGCAGGTAAATTGGCCAGAAATCGATTTGTGGCAAGCCAACCCCTATAAGCCAATGTAGCAAAGGATCAATTTGCCGAAAACACAATTTGCTAAATTTACCAAATATTATTTTTGAATATATTAAATGTAATATTCATGGGACTATTAAGGAATATTCAAGTTTAGCAAGTGAAGACATAGGCAGTCTAGTGTTTTTATGAATTTTTCCCCCTAGTCTCATCTTTTTAATAAATATTGATTAAGGGATTTGTCTTTAGGTTCATTGCATTTGCTGTTCCTTTATCCTGGGCTGCTCTTCCTAGGTATTCACATGTTCGCATTCCAAATCACCTAAATGTCATTTTTTCAGATGCATCACTGGACCCATCTGTTTAAAATACAATGTTTGAGGGATGGTCACACTTGAGGCTCTGACTCGAGGGGGGAGGGGGCATGGGCAATATATGTAACCTTAACACTCGTACCCCCAGAAAAAACCTCGTATAGCCAAAGCAACCTTAAGTAAAAAGAACAAACTGGGAGGCATCAGTCTTCTTGACTTCAAGCTGTATTATAAAGCAATAATAGTTAAATCAGCCTGGGAATGGCACAAGAACAAAAGCATCAATATCTGGAATAGTTGAGATACCAGAGATGAAACCATCAGTATACAGTAATCTAATTTTTGATAAAGCAGACACAAATATACAATGGGGAAAAAATTCTCTCTTTAATAAACGGTGCTGGGAAAACTGGTTAGCTACATGCAGAAGAGCAAATCAGGATCCCTACCTCTCACAAAAATTCACTCAAGATGGATAACAGACTTAAACGTAAGGCATGAACCCTTAAGAATCCTAGAAGAAGATGTTGGGAAAACCCTATCAGACATTGACCTAGGCAAAGAATTCTTGAGGAAGACCCCCCAAGGCAATCACCACAGCATCAAAAATAGACAAATGGAGGCCGGGTGCAGTGGCTCACACCTGTAATCCTAGCACTCTGGGAGGCCGAGGCGGGCGGATTGCTCAAGGTCAGGAGTTCGAAACCAGCCTGAGCAAGAGTGAGACCCTGTCTCTACTATAAATAGAAGGAAATTAATTGGCCAACTAATAGAAAAAATTAGCCGGGCATGGTGGCACATGCCTGTAGTCCCAGCTACTCGGGAGGCTGAGGCAGTAGGATTGCTTGAGCCCAGAAGTTTGAGGTTGCTGTGATCGAGGCTGATGCCACGGCACTCACTCTAGCCTGGGCAACAAAGTGAGACTCCGTCTCAAAAAAAAAAAAAACAAAAAGGGATCTGATCAAATTTAAAAGCTTCTGCACAGCCAAGGAAACTATCATTAGAGCAAATAGACAACCCACAGAATGGGAGAAAGTATTTGCTCTCTACACTTCTGATAAAGGTCTAATAACAAGAATCCATCTAGAACTCAAAAGAATTAACAAGAAAAAATCAAACAACCCCATCAAGAAATGTGCAACGGAAACGAACAGAAACTTCTCCAAAGAAGACAGAATAATGGCCTGCAAACATATAAAAAAAAATGCTCAACATCTCTAATCATTAGAGAAATGCAAATCAAAACCACATTGAGATACCACCTAACCCCAGTGAGAATGGCCTGTATCAAGAAATCCCAAAACAACAAATGCTGGTGAGGATGGGGAGAGACAGGGACACTCTTACACTGCTGGTGGGACTGCAAATCAGTGAAACCTTTGTGGAAAAGAATTTGGAGATACCTCAAACAGCTAAAAATAGAAATACTATCCAACCCAGCAATAGCATTGTTGGGCATCTACCCAAAAAAGCATAAGACATTCTATTACAAAGACATCTGCACCTGAATGTTTATGGCAGCACAATTCACTATTGCATGTCATGGAAACAACCCAAGTGCCCATCAACTCATGACTGGATAATTAAAATTTGGTATATGCTCACAATGGAATATTACTCAATTCTAAGAAACAACAGTGAACTAGCACTGTTTATGCTATCCTGGATTAAGCTTAAGCCCATTATCCAAAGTGAGGCATCACAACTGGAAAATGGGCTCCACATCTACTTGCCATCAAATTGGTACTGACCGACTAAAACTATGGTGCTCAAACAGTGGTAGTGTACACTAGGGATTCGGGGAGGGGGGTGAGACCCACATCTTAGGGATATGGCGAGCATTGTGGGGGTGGGAAGGGAATACCTCTAACCCTTCTTAGGGAGAGGCAAAGATATACAATGTAACCAAAATGTAAAAAAAAACACTTTTATCGGGTGGTAGGCAGGTGGGAGGGGGGAAGAGGGGAAAGGTGTATACTTACATGATGGGTATGGTGCGCACCACCTGGGGGTTGGACACGCTTGAAGCTCTGGCACGGCGGGGGGTGGGGAGGGGTGACAGGGGCAATATATGTAACCCTAACAATATTTGTACCCCCATAATATGATGAAATAAAAGGAGAAAAAAATAAAAAAATAAATGCAAATCTAAAAAATAATTAATTAATTAATTTTAAAAAATGACATCTCCATCACTCATCCAAAGTAGGGACCATGGATCTACATATGACTTTACCATCGTCACTCCCTTTCTTGGCTGCTCTCTGGGAATAGATACCAGATCTAGACCACTGACAACTATTCAGGAAAAAAAGGAAGAGGGGAGGAGGTTGGAACAGTATATCACTTATCATTGCCTGATATTACATTTTATGTATTAATGTGTTCATTGTCCATCTCTCCTAAGCACCATGGGGACAATGACTTTTTCTTGTTGATTCTTTCTGTTATGGGCACAATACCCAAAACATGCCTGCACATAGTAGGTCCTCAATAAATATTTGTTGAATGCACTAATTGAATATACAAAAGAATAATTTATTTCTAATGGGCAAATATATTCAAGAAGAATATCAGCTAAAATTAATTTTTGACAAATTAATGTTAAATTAACTTTTAATAAATTGATTTTCAGAAAATTGGCCTCCTGTGCCAGATAATCTACCTCAAGGGCTTACCAGCTCTATATTTAATTCTCAATCTAAATGACTAATTAAAGGGATAAAAATGTCTCCTTTCCTGGCTTCAATCCTTTTCTATACTATATGTGATGGTTCTTAGGTACAAGGTGCTGTATAGTGACAGACTATATATTTTATTGTTTTTTTTTATAATTGAATTTATGCCCTCCTGGTACAGAAATATATATGTTATCTACATAAGGCCAATTTTCCGTTACTAGTTAAAAGGTGAATTTTGAAAATACTAAATTGTTGCCCTAAAACTCCTATTGTACATAAGTAATCAAATCAGTCATAAATAAAAAATTCAGCTTCCGTCTTATCTTAAGAAGAGTTTAAAGAATCAACTTATCAATTGTAATAGATTTGTAATTAGTTAATTTTCAATCACTCTGAAACTCTCAAACATCGGCTTTTCAGATATTTATAACTGGGTTAATTAAAAATTTCACAATTCTATAGAGATTATTTTACTAAATTTCCTGTTACTCATTGTCCATTACAGAATGAACATGTAGATTTCCTTCACACTTAGTTGGTACACCGAAGAATTTAGTTAGTTTGATAAAATGCATTCATTTTTAGGTATTCCTAAAATACATTATTACCCTAGAAGTAGATAACCAGCTGTCTAAATAGTTTCAAACTTTAACTGCCTATCAGTATAGAAAAATGTATTTAATTAAAAAAATCACAAAACAGATAATCCAAAGGAAGAAAAAGATCACATATTCACAGGAAAAGACTAATTTTTAGCATAGTACATCACATTTTAAATGAAAAATTGGGGATGACTTATAAGAATGCAGAAAGATTGAATATGAATGATGTGATTCACTTGGTAAAAATGTGCTACATGTTTTGCTAGGAAATCATGAAGTACAGGAGAGGGTTCTCACTTAGTGGCACTTAAATAGTTATCTTTTATAAAATCAGACAGACTTCACTTTGTTGAATAAGGCCAAGTCTTATTTACATGCAGTGATAGAAAAGCCAACATAAGTGGCTATAACTAAGGTCAGATGTTTAAGATGTATCTAAAGGACTTCAACTTACACTTCAGGAGAAATGAACAAGTTCAATGACACTATGAAAAAATAAACATTTTTGGAACATCATACAAAACAACTGGCTTATATGCTTTAAAAATTCAATGCCAAAGAGAAGAAAATGTGTGTGTTTGGGAGCACAGGGGTGCTGGGGAGAACACTGTTCTAAATTAAAAGACACTAAAGAAACACAGAGACAAAATGCAATATATAAACCTTGATTTTGAAAAGACTCAGCTATACAATACATTATATCAGTGGTCCCCAACCTTTTTGGCATCAGGGACCAGTTTCATGGAAGACAATTTTTCCACAGACTGGGGTGGGGGTGGAAGGAGGGGATATGGCTAGTGAGGGGAGCAGCTGTAAATACAGATGAAGCTTTGCTCACTTGCCCACCACTCACCTCCTGCTGTGAGACCTGGTTCCTAACAGGACATGGACTAGCCCTGGTCTGTGGCTCGGGAGTTGGGGACCACAGCATTATATAAAATATATTTCAGAAACAAATGAAGAAATTTCTATATGGTCTGGATGTTAGATAATATTATAGAATTGTTAATTTTCTTGGATGTGTTAATAATATTGTGATCATGTATTGGAATGCCCTACCTTTAGGGGATGACCCTGAAATATTTAGGGGAGAGTGTGATGAAGTCTGTACCTTATTTTGAAATAGGTTCAGCAAACACACAAACACACACACGTACACATAAGCGCATATAGCAAAATGCTAGCAATTGTTGAATCTAGATGGTATATGAGTGATATGATTGTTCGTTGTGTCTTTCTTCCAAATTTTCTGTATGTTAGAAAATGTTCATAATAAAAAGTTGGAAAAACAAAAAATTATAAAGCACTTATAGTAAAAGACAGGTCCTTTTAGAATTTTTAAAAAAGGACCTAAAACAATTCTCTTTATCAGACATACATAACTAAGCTCAAGAATAAAATATCACTCTTTATAAAAAATTCTGTTAGCCTATTCCTAAATAAAAAGCTAAGCAAACTATGGTATTATCCTTAAAACATAGGCAGTTGGCCTTAAAATACCAATTATCTGTGTTCTAAGTATCATGTATGTTCTCAGGATAAAGAAGGATGCTAATGGCTTAGAGCACTACACAACTTTAAGCTCATAGAGGTCAGTATATTATAAATTATTTTCAATGTTATAGACATCCAGCCTTTACATATATGTTAGAAAGGAGCCAGATGAAATTCTAGTAGTATAGAATCTAACAATCTTTGTAAGCAGAATGGTTGAATAAATATTTTACTATTTAGCTAACATAGCACATGAATTAGTTGAATTTACCTGAGTAAGTACAGATCTCACTGAAATTGCATCTTGGCATCTCTGCAATATTGGAATAAGTGCAAAATGCTTCCCAAACGATGCTTCTTTTTTGTACCCCAGGCTGTATAAACAATTGGTCTACCTATTAAATATAAAAATGAAACATTGAGCTGAAGAAATATGTTAGTGTTAAGTACTAGAGCTCCTGTAGCCATCAACCGCTTCTCAAGTGCCTAGATGATCCAGGTCTACTTTGAAACCCACCATGAATAATAAACATAAAAAAGTTCTTTAAGCAGTTAGGAAGAGAAAATCTGTATGACAAACTAATGGAAGTATTTTAGCTTTCAAGTTACCTTCAACTGAATGTAGATTTCCAACTTCTATGTAAAAGTCCACTTTCCAGTCAGCTGCATTCAGAGATCTTACACTGATGACAGCTTCTTATGAAGAATGTTCTTATGTTTTTGAAAATCTGAAACACAGGAAGAAAGTATGATTCCTGGGCACCAAAGACGTCTTAAAAATCCTTATGGCAACAGAAAGTCATTGCCTTCTGCCATTTTGAGAAGTAGAACTTGGCAGCAGCAAGCACTTTGCATTAATATATTAACATTCTGATCTCTTTGAAAGAAAGTTTCCTATTATAGACTGAGTTCATTGTTATAATCAGGTCTGGGCCACCAGGGGAAACTTCTACACAACAACTCATTTCTTCTACTAGAAGATGTCAAAATAGAAGCTGGTTAGTCATAGTGAGACAGTTTATTACCAGTGCACTTGTCAACTGACTCATATAAGGAACATCTAAAATGGACTTTCCAGAAGTTGAAAGGTTTGCTTCTCTTGATCAGTAGTGCAGGGAGAGGAGAAATGGGCATTCTGTGACTGAAGGGCAAACACACCCTTTCCCAGAGACTCACAAGAGTGAGAAAAGTCCATGATTGAATAAATCAGGAAGAAAAAATATTTCCAATATAGAAGAGAATTGTTTATTTTCTTCTGATGTCCATGAAGAATGTCTTATCTGAAGGAACTTACTACTGCAGCCACCCTGAGAACAGAGGAAATTATGCCAAGGAGTAAAGCAAAACTTGAAGACTTAAGTGTCTGATTTTGGTTTTATAAATTCTCCATCTCAATTTTGGTTTTATAAATTCTCCAACTTTTGCTGAAAGTTTGGAGCAGGTCCTTTGCCAAACTGTAAAATTAGTGTAGTTTCTAACAACCTTCCTTCTTTCCTTGTACCAACCTGTCCTCCCCAGTCCCTGTCGTCCTTTCTTACTTCTCTGTGAACCTTCAGGCTCTTATTTCTCTAGCAGAATGTCCCTGTTCTCTCGGGTGCATTAAATGGCTTGATATTCTATCCAGCAAACAATTTGAAACTCTCTGTTTGTATTTCATGGCAGAGTTGCTTATGGATGATTCCAATGCAGTTTTTAAAAAAATTAAGGTATGTTTTTCAAGTGAAATCTATTTTGTGCTGTGGCTATTGATTTTATTATAAAATTAAGAGATGAGGATCAGGTTGAAAGACAATCTAAGGGAAAGGTTTTGTGCTGTACAACAAAAGTATATACAACTTGATGAATTTTATATACAAAAAACATCTGTGTAACCACCATCCAGATCAAAATATTGAATATTGTCAGCACCCCAGAAGATTCTATCATGCTTCCTCCTAGCCCAAACCTCCCCCTCCCATGAGGAGATAATCATGATCCTGATTTCTATCCCCATGGATTAGCTTTGCTTGTTCTTATACTTCATGTAAGTAGAACAGTATAATGTTTACTTTCTTGTATCTTTTATATGTGTGGGATTCACCCATGTTGTTACATGCAGCTGTAGTTTGTTCTTTTTCAGTGCTATGCAGTATTCCATTACACGCAAATGCTACCATTCATATGTCCATTCTGTTACTTTTGTTGTTACAAAATGTGTCATTTGTGGACATGTGCACTTTTTAAAACAAACCGACTTTATTTATTTAGAGCAGTAATAGATTCACAGCAAAACTGAGCAGAAAGTACAGAGCTGTCCTATCCCCCTGCACAAACACACAGCCTTCTGCACTATCAACAACCCCCACCACAGTGGTACATTTGTTACAATCAATGAACCTACATCAACACGTCATTGGTCATCAACACCAGATTGACCTCTTTGTCACTATGGAATGCCCTTCCTAAATCCCTGATAACTTTTCTTGCTCTGAACTCTGCTGTTATTCTGCTCTCTTTTGATTAGTATATCTTTCTCCATACATTTATTATTTTTTTTTTTACTGACTCTACTAAAACGAAACATTTACTTTTAATCTGTGCATATCTTTATATTTAAACTGGGTTTCTGGTAGTCACCATATAGTCAGGTCTTGTTTTTTGATGCATTCAGACAGTCTCTGTCTTTTAATTGGTATATTTTAACCATTGACATTTAAAGTAATTAGTGATATAGTTGGATTAATATCTACCATATTTGTTACTGTTTTCTATTCATTGCCCTTCTTTGTTCTTATTTTTGAATTCCCTCCCTTTTCTGCCTTTTGAAGTTTTAATTGATCATTTTATATGATTCTATTTTTCTCCTTTCTTTTCATTTTTCTTTTTTTAGTTGTTGCCCTAGAGTTGGCAATATGCATTTGCAACTAATCCAAGTTGACTTTCAAATAACACTATACCCCTTCACAAATAGTGTAAGTGCCTTATAATAAAAAATTCCTATTTCTTCCCTCCTGTTACTTGTATCATTGTTGTCATTCATTTCACATATACATAAGCATACATAAGTGCATATATATGTATATGTACACATATATCTACATATATGTAAGCATGCATAATTGGATACATGTTGCTACTATTATTTTGAAGAAACTTATCTGTTATATAAATTAAGAATAAGAAAAATAAAAGTTTTTATTTTTACTCATTCCTTCTTCGTGCTCTTCCCTTTGTTAATATAGATCCCAGTTTCTGCCCTATGTCATGTTCCTTCTCTCTAAAAAATTTCTTTTAACATTTCTTCCTAGGTGTACTGGCAACAAATTCCCTCAATATTTTTTTTCTGAGAAAGTCTTTGTTTCTTCTTCACTTTTGAGGGATAATTTGCAGAGAATAGACTTCTAGATTGGTGGAATTAATTGACATACCTTTGGCTAAACTGATGAATTAACTTGTTTGAGACAGATTTCATAAATCCTCTAATAATTCTTCCCTTTACACATATTGACTTGATTTTTGAGATCTACAGCATGTGGCTTAAGCATTTTAACCTTTACTACTTTAATCAACTAACATTTGTTTCAGGGTTGGATGATGACTGACCATTGAAAGATACAGTTAACTAAGAAATAAAGTTCAATTTGTCAGTGAAATAAACCTGGATATCTAAATAATAAGTAGAAATCAGTCTGTGTCACTGAATTTTGAAATGCTTGGCAGCTTTAATATAACTCTTTCTCTTCCAGGGCCATGTTGAAGATAAATTTCTGGATAATGCAACAAAATTTGGACATGTATATAGTTGCCATGCTTAGACGTTGCTGATTTGGCTTGGCTGTACACAAGCTGGCTTTTAACCACACAAGTAGATTTATTTATGGTCTGTTAGACTTTTTTTCATTAATCCACGAAGGCTAAGTACCAGTTTAGCATGGTTCTCACTACACTAAACTTGTGATGAATATTGCTTGCCATTAAACAAGTTTAAGCTCAAGTTTGGCATAAATTGTTCAAAGAGTATATATAAATATTTTTAAGAGTGTCCATTAGAAAACTTTATTTCTTGAGGCCAGTTAACCCAATTTCATAGTCTTTCTTTTGTGATCTCTTTCTCATGATCCTTTTTAATAGGATCATGAGAGGAATTCAGGGAATCACTTATTGATTATAACAAGAATGGATTAAGTTGGTTATTTTCCTTTTTGGTATGAGCGCTGTCATAGTCTAGGATTCCAACTAGATTATTGAAGTGAGACTAGTCATAATTTTAGGATAAAATGCTTTCTTATGCATTGTAAAGACCATTTGATTATGACCCTTTCAATCTTAGATTGGTTAAGTATAAGATAAAGGATACAACACTCTTAGAATAGCAATTTAAGTGTGTATCGGAATTACCAAAATGCCTAGTAAAAACACAGATTGAGACAAGGATGCCAAAATCACTAAATGATGAAAGGATGAAAGTCTTTTCAATAAAAAGTGGTGGGAAAACTGGATATCCACATGCGGAAGAAGGAAGTTGGACATTTAACCTTACTCCTTATGTAAAAATTAACTCAAAATGCATCAAAGACCTACATATAAGACCTAAAACTATAAATCTCTTAGAAGAAAACATAGGGTGAAAGCTTCATGACATGGGATTTGGCAATGATTTTGTGGATATGACAGCAAAAACATAACAAAAGAAAAAGTAGATAAGTTAGACTTCATCAAAATTGAAAATTTTGTACATCAAAGGTCACTGTTAAGAGAGTGAAAAATGACCCATAGAATGGGAGAAAATATTTGCAGAGCATATATATAGCTGGTAAAGCATTCATATCCAGAATATGTGAAGAACCCCTACAACTCAAAAACAAAAAGATAACCCAACTCAAACATGGGCAAATGACTTTGATAGACATTTCCTCAAAGATATTAACCATACAAGTGGTCAATGGGCACACGAAAAGATGCTCAATATCATTGGCTGTTAGGAAAATGCAAATCAAAAACACAATGAAATATCACTTTACACCCATTAGGATGGCTTCTATCAAAATAATGGAAAATAGTAAGTGCTGGCAAGGATGTGGAGAAATTGGAACACTTCTGTCTTGTTGGTGTGGGTATGAAATGGTGCTGCCACTGTGGAAAACAGTTTGGCAGTTGCTCAAAAAGTTAACATAGAATTATGTTATGATCCAGCAATTCCACTTCTCAGCATATACTCAAAAAAAATTGAAAGCAGGGACTCAAACAGATACGTGTACACCAATGTTTATAGCAGCACTATTCACGATAGCCAAAAAGTGGAAACAACCCAAATACTCATCAACACGCTTGCCGCCGGCAGCGGTGGAGAACATGTGGCCCTCTAGATCATCAAGTGCAGCCCCTTGACCAAATCTGAACTTCACAGAACAAATCCCTGTATTAAAAGGATTTGTTCTGTACAATTTTGATTCAGTGAAAAGGCCTCACTCAAGGATCCAGAAGGCCACATGTGGCCCCAAGGCAGCAGGTTCCCCATCCCTGGTGAAATATTATTAAGCCTTAAAAAAGAATGAAATTCAAAGACATACTTCAACATAGGTGAGCCTCAGAAACATTATGCTAAGTGAAATAAGTCAGACACAAAAAGACAGATGTGTTATGATTCCACTTATATGAGGTACTTAGAGCAGACAGATTCGTAAAGACAGAAAGTAGATTAGACGTTACCAGAGCCTAGGGTGGGCAGGGGGAATGAGACACTTGCTTAATGGGCACAGAGTTTCTGTCGTAGATGATTAAAAAGCTCTGGAGTGGATAGTGGTGATGGTTGCACAATATTGCGAATGTAGGTAACACTGCTGGATTGCACACTCACAAATGGTTTGAAGGGTAAAGTTTATATTATGTATATTTTACCACGACGAAAACACACACTCACACACACACATTTCTGGGCCCTATCCCCAGAGTTTCTGACTCTACAGGTCTGGGCTGGAGCCAGAAGATTTACATTTCTAACAAGTTCTTAGGTGATGCTCACACTGCTGGGCTAGAAGCCAGCTTGAAGGAATCTCTCCTTTAGAGAATGGTTCTTCTCTCCAACATGTGAAGGAATTAAAAGGGAATTTTTTTCCTTTTTTTTTTTTTGAGACAAGGTCTTGCTCTGTTGCCCAGGCTAAACTGTAGTGGCATGATCACAGCTCACAGCAACCTCAAACTTCTGGTTCAAGGGATCCTCACACCTCAGCTTCCCGAGTAGCTGGGACAATAAGCGCATACCACTATTCATGGCTTTTTTTTTTTTTTTTTTTTTTTTCATTTTTTTTGTAGAGACAGGGTCTCACTATGTTGCCTGGGCTGGTCTCAAAATCCTGGCCTCAAGGGATCCTTCCACCTCAGCCTAGCAAAGTGATGGGATCACAGGTTTGAGCACAGCACAAAAGAGGATTTAAAAGGAAGATTCCAAATTGTGAGCCAACTCTGATAGAAGGTAGTAGATACCTGAAACTCAGTGTCAAGGAGGATTCTTGAATCACATCATCATGTCCAGGCTCAGTGGGCGTGCCTGCCCGCAGGACCGAGGAGGCATGCACACCAGGAGCACAGGAGGAGCACTCGACAGCACAAATGCCACAAATCCACAAGGCCAGTTGGTCTTTATCTTGTTTGTGCTATGTTCATTTTATAATGCGATCACATTCCTACACTTGAATTTAATTCACATAACGCAATCATATGTCTTTAGTGCAAGGCCTAAGCAAAAGTTAAGTCAATAGGGCCCAGCCAGGGTGTTGGGGTTTGGGGGGCTGGCGGTATTTGGAATGAAGAGAGAACTCCTAGGTACTAAATTAAAGGCAGACCAAAGCTTGAGAACCAGACTGAAGGCTAAAGACTGTGATGAGGGTGAGGGTGGGCAATGCATTTTCAGGGACCAGCCCTATCCCTGGCTCAGAATCTCTTAGACATGGCTTTTCTTAGGCAAACTCTCCTGGAAGCCTGGGTTACATCTGGAATTCAAGAACTCTCCATGTTTCAAATACAACCTAGAGAACACATGTGCTCCGCAGGCTGTGTTTTTGCCACCCACTACTTTAGACCACATTTAGAGGAGCCAGTGAAAGAATTAGTCTGCTGAGTCAGAATAAAATTCAACACTTTAGAAACTCTTATCCAAATATGCATTTGTATATGTTTCCATATTAAGCATGTAAGTGGTCCCATTAATAATAAATTCTTTGGACACAAAAGACATTTATGTCACAAATTATGTTGCAAGTTATAAATAGAGGATGAAGCAGCTGGGAATGTAAAGTCAGGAGTCCTAAGTTCTGTTGCTAGCTCAAGCACAGGCCTAAAAAATATAAATTAAAAAAATAAATAGACATTCACCTCTTAATTCAGTTCAGTTTCTCAAGGATCCATGAGGCACTTAGTCAAATGCTATATAAATAAGACCAGGTCTCTGTCTTGAAAGTGCTTAAAATCTAATGAAGGGGTAAGAGAAGTACATAAATCAACAAATGCAAGACAGGATATTAAAGATGTTATGAGAGTGATACAAGCAAAACATTGGCCACGTTGTTTAAAACGGCAAAACAAAACAGTAAGTAAGATTTTGACATCTCCATGTCCGTCAGCATACTGCTGGCAAGTCCAGTTCCAATACAAAGTAGGCATTTGATAAGTGGCTTTTTGAGTGAATTCACTGAACATTATCTCTTCCCAAACCTAAATAGCCAATGACCTAGTCTACAATGTATTCACTCTTAATTTGCATAATTAGGTCCAATATCTACTTCTGTTCCACAAAATCACATGCAGATGAGTGCATCGATAGTCATGAAATGTTTTACAGACCTGGGCTCCTCAGAGAAAGAATGAGCAATTTTGATACAATCTATGATACAAACTTAAAGAGGGATTTAGCTGGAAGAGGATATTGAGAGAGCCATAAATACGAATATAGTAAAAGAGAAGTTAAAATCTGCATATGGCAGGATCTGTAGAGTTGAAGGAAATGATTTACCTCTGAAACTCATGTTTGTTTCTATCAGAGAGGAAGGGAGAAACCCTTAAGAGGAGAAAACAGGAGCATGAATAGCTGTGTGTGAGTCAGGCAGCCAAGTTTCTCCGAGCCTCCAATTCATATCACATATCATATTTGGCATAACGACCCATTTTTGCAGGAGTCCAAGACAGAATGTTCCTAATAAATGGAATCGTTTCCTTTTGCATACTGGAGGGTCGTTCCTACAGATTAGGCTTCCTGTGCTCTGCAACCCAAACCCGTGTTGCAAAGGAAAAGACAAAGGAATTGAGCTTTTTGAAATATCTTGGCAGTGGAAAATAGTTTTAAAAAGAAGTAACACATCTCAGAAGTAACTTCAAGGCAGTGTTCTCAAAGATTATGAGGTACTAAATGTACTTTAGCAACATTTTTAAAAGGGAAAAACCCAAGACATTATTTTTGTTCTACTGAAGAATACAATAAATATGTTATTTTTCTTAATCTTACTATACAAAGTTAATTTCACTAATTACACAAGCAAATATGAGAGTAGGGCTAGTGAAACTGACACAACAAAAAATAATGAATCAAGGAAAATTGAGCCTTTTGATATAAGGTTGCAATACAGGATTTTATTATCTGCTTCACAGTTTTTTAATAATAAAGTTACAATTCCTTTCTCTATTTGGTATAAAGTGTCTGTATTTAATGCATTACTATTTGACACAGAAGTGAAAATCTAAGTAACTCACACGATAATATTACCATTTACAAAATAAGTTATTAGGTGATAATAAGGCATTCCTTCAACCACTGACCAAGTGTCCACACCTAAGAAAATTACTTAGTTTCTCTGAACTTTCATTTCTGTCTTACCTTGCGTTCCCCCAGTAGCAGACCCTGAGATAAGGATTAGTGGGCAAGAAGAAGTTTATTTAGAGGTACAGGCAGTGGTATGCCGGAGGCAGTTCATCCTGGCTGGGGAGAGCTGACAAGGACATTTCTTCCTAGTTCCATGTTCAGAGATGTCCCGTTGAGAGCTGGAAATAGGCTATGGCCACGGAAATCAGGAAACACTACACATCAGGGCTGCTTCTGTTTTGCTTGTTTTCCTTTGTGTTTTGAGCACTGGTTTACTAGCACACCATTGGTATAGGAAACACTGCGCAGGAGTGAGGAGTAAGACAGGGAAGGAAAGGCATCAAGTCAAGGGACATTAAGCCTGCTGCCCCTAGACTTATGCTGGAGATTACTGCTGTGAAGAAACTCTGAGAAATGTGACAGGGTGTACTGCAAAGTTACCCCGCCTGTGGGTAGAGGGAGCCGGGGTATTTAAACACCAACTGCAATCAGTCATGGTAAAGGCTGCTGGGGTGGGTATGGTTGATTCCCCTGGCACTCCTGCCTCCCGTGAGTGGGGAGGAGTGGCCTTGCCCATCCTCAGCAAAGAGATGCAGCTTCCAGCAGCTGTCAAGTGGCACACCAGCAAGCACCTAAGAGATAAGGACCCAAGGATAGGGGTGAGGCACAAATAGCTACAATTTCTTTGCCCATTTAAAAAAAAAAGAAAGAAAGAAACCTGCCATCTTGTCTTACATTAACTGAATGTAAATATTCTAATGTAAAAAATAGATATAATTGCATTCTTTCATAGAAAGTATTATATTTGGCATTCCTAAGAAGAAGGCAAGATGTTTGTTGTATTTTATCATCATAAATGTTATGACGAATAGCATAACCCATCAAGCTAGAAAATAAGAGGAATAAAAGAACAAACAATTCTCTAACAGAAAGGCTAATTAATTTTTTCATAAATAGAATGTCACCACTGGGGACCAACAGTTTTTGAAGCTAAGGTTGGTAGCCACGTGGTATACATTCTGGGGCATAGGCAAAGGCCCCTACTTACAATGGCCTTCTCCTTTGACCATTGTGACCCTAACATTGCCTAACATTGGTTTTCTCACTAGGAGTGGAGCGTGAAACCTCCAGGTGATGGTTAAATAGGTCATTTTGAAATAATCTGTGAACCCACAAACTTCATGGATATCCTCGTGATGATGGTTTGTCAGAATGCTGGGTGCTAAGGAAATGGGCAAGAAAAGGAAGTTTTCACAGTGGGAGAAGGTTGGGAAGAGTGCAGAGCCTGGACTCCCAGGTGAGGAAGGTGAGAGAAATGGAGGTCACCATTCAGCCAGGACCAGATGATGTTCTGGCTATGGCAAGAATTTAATCTGGATTTTATTTTCTAAGATGTGACATGATCTGACTTATACCCTAAAAGGACCACTTTAGCTGCTACAGAGAAAATCTAATGGGAGCAGGGCTGGGAGCCAGGAGAGCACCAGGGGGAGTATCGCAGGAAGCCAGGTGGGCGTTCCAGAGGTGGAGATGGGGAGACGGGACAGGCAGCAGACCACACTGTGAAAGTAGGCAGACAGGGCTTGCTGAAGGGTAGAACACAGGGTGTGGAAGGAACAGTGAAATTAAGAACGAAGCCTAGGGTTTTGGCAAAGCTGCTGGGTAAAAGTGCTAATATTTGCTGAAATGAGAAGACTGGGATGGGAGGAGGGTTAGGTTCAGAGTGCCAGGAATAGAGTTCTGTTTTAAATGTGGGAATTGGGCATGTTGATGGAGACATCCAGTAGGCAGTAAGGAGTGGGCCCACATTTTCCTTAAGGGGCTCAAGAGCTTTGCATCTGTTGAGGGGCCTCAGAGTTCAGTACTACAGGATACACAAGAGATAACTTTGCCTGGAATTCACGGGACAAGTATTTTTCATTGCTCACTGTTATGGACTGAATTGTGTCCTCCCCCAAATTCAAATGTTAAAGTCCTAACTCCCAGTCCCTCAGAATGTATTTGGAGAGTGGGCCCTTAAAGAGAAAATTAAGGCTGGGTGCAGTGGCTCACACCCATAATCCTAGCACTCTGGGTGGCTGAGGCAGGAAGATAAGAAGATCACTTGAGCTTAGGAATTCAAGACCAGCCTGAGCAAGAGTGAGAGCCTGTTTCTACTAAAAGTTGAAAAACCTTGCCGGGCTTGGTGGCATGTGCCTGTAGTCCCAGCTACTCAGCAACATGGGAGGCTGAGGCAGGAGGATCGCTTGAGCCTAGGAGTTGGAGGTTGCAGTGAGCTATGATGATGCCACTTGCACTCTAGCCCTGGCAACAGAGGGAGACTCTGTCTCAAAAAGAAAAAAAAAAAAAAAAGAGAGAGAGAGAGAGAAAATTAAGTTAAAATGAAGTCATTAGAGTGGGCCCTAATCCAATATAGCTGATATCTTTAAAAGAAGAGATTAGGACACAAAGGCACACAGAGGGAAGACCATGTGAGGACACAGGGAGAAGATGCCATCTACAAGCCAAGGAAAGGGGCTACAGAAAAAACCAACCCTGCTGACACCTGATCTGGGAAGTGCAGCTTTCAGAACCGTGAGATAATAATTTCTGTCGTTTAAGCCACTCAGTCGTGGTACTTCATGATGGCAGTCATAGCAAACTAATATGCTCAACTGGGCTGTTAAAAAAGATTCTATACTTTTTACTACATGATATCTGTTTTCAAGCAAAATAATAGTGTGTTGGAATTGAATTCTCTTCCCTCTCAAAACAAATGAAATTGACCTGTTCATTGGGATTATTTACATTTTCCATCTGAATGGTAAAGCCTCTACTAACAATAATAATTTCTGCTTTTTATATTGAGCGGTTTTTCCAATAACACTTATTCAACAGATTCATTTTTTCTCCTGATAACTACTGAATGAAATTATTAAAAACCATGACATGGACATGTTGCATCATTATACAGATTAAAGTTTAACAGGAAGGAGAGATAAGACACTCTCCTATTATATACCACTTAAGATTGGAATCTGATTTTTATTGTTCTGATCTGCACTGCTTCTACTAGTGGTAAAAGCACACAAGCTTTGACAGAATATTCATATTCTAGAATCTTCTGAGATCATACAGTTTAACCTATGGCATCAGATTAACATATAATAAGGAATGCTTCAACCACCTTCTCAGTAAGAAAAATTTGAGTACAGAAAAGGTTTGTAGAAAACTAGTTGTCCCTAAACAAAGCCTGCTCGAGCCTCATACACAATATTCCATGTAGAGATACCTGCAGCTTGTTGAGAAGAATTCTTACCTGGAGTGGGTATGCTGATTGCAGAGATGGAGAGTAGGTCTTCTGACAATATGAAGAACTACTGATGAGTCCATTCTGAAGGAGTGACACCTGCTCTCTCATTCTGGTAAATTGTTCTTAAGGATCCAGGTCTGTAGCAGGAGGCCATGCGCAGTGGCTCACACCTGTAAATCCCAGCCCTCAGGGAGGCTGAGATGAGAGTGTCGCTTGAGGTCAGCTTAGCAATATAGCGAGACCCCATCTCTACAAATAAAATAAAATAAAATAAAATTAGCCAGGCATGGTGGCACATGCCTGTAGTCCCAGATACTTGGGAGGCCGAGGCAGGAGGATCACTTGAGCCCAGAAATTTGCGGTTGCAGTGAGCTATGATGACGCCACGGTACTCTAGCCTGAGAGACACTTCTGGAGACCCTGTCTCTACAAAAATAAAAAATATCCAGGTTCATAGCAGGATGTAGACAGCTCAGAGGCATAAAGATCCTCCCTGAGTGCCATTTTCCAAATTATTACTAATAACCATTTGTATTGTACTAAGGATGGGCAGAGGAGAGCTACCAAATTCCAACTGTGAAACACTTACCACTGTGTCCTCAAATCTCCGTTCATTGGCAGCCTATGTGGCTGTCTCCCTCTAAGACTTAATTTGCTTTTTTTTAAAAGACTTGTTTATTTTCAAAAGTAAGTGAATTTCTGTTCATTTTTCAGAGTTTTAATTAAGATGCCAACTTGCTCACTTTGCCAGACTATTTGTCCCAGCAGAATCTATTAAATCAAGAGACTGGGTTGCCAGGCATGGATGGGGCAGTTACAACTTGTTTCAAACTGTCTATTAAACTGTCCATTAAGGTGCCTAGCAAGGAAGCTGCTCCCATGAAATAACTGAATCAAAGTTTATGAATTCTTTGCTCCACCAAAAAAGTTTTATATACTCACTTTATTTCAGTTTCATTAACCTTTGTATTTATTCTGCATACACAGATAGTGAGACTTAGGAACCTCAATGCTCAGGAGTATTTTAAGTAGGAATTGATGATTCTTCAGCCCAATATATTAGCTCATTATAAATTATCCCCATATCTGATCTCTTGATGAGAGATGACAATAAAAGTCTCTGTGTACTTCTCTGCCAATGAATAATATTATGTTGTGATTATACACGAATTCAGACAAGTGTTTTCTTTTCTGACCCTTCCTCTTCTGATTCCCAAGGAAAGTTAGTTTTTCAGTTTAGATTATTTATTGGTACAATATTAGCAGAACCATTGCACAAATTATTAATAGTAAGGTTTAAAAGATGTTTGCCCAGAATGCAAACAATGTTTCAGAATGATATTCCTGCAGTTTTGGTGCCTTAACTCCAAGAAGGTGCAGCAATGAAAAGTAGTTAGTAATTTCAAATTGTAATTTAAAGATATGTTACAGAGGATTTTATAAAAATCAATTGCCCTAGGTAGCAGGCAGTTATTATCTAGGCAAGAGATATGATTAAATTTTTTTTCTTTGAAATCTGTTATCGTTTTAACTTTTTATCTTTTAGACTTACTGGAAGAGGAGGTAAGAAAAGTGCATGTCTCCAGGGGTGTTAAGAAAAGAGTAAACATTTTTCTTTGTTGGGAATAGCCAATAGTTTTATTTTCCTAGAAAATCTAAAGCCTAAGGAATCAAAATTGACAGGACAAGTTCAATAAAATAACTGAAAAGTATTTGGCTAGGAAACCCAGTGGTTATGTTAGTTTTACTGAAAATTGTAAAGTTTGTGGAGTTTGTCTTTAATGTGCCCTCACTCCCCTCCCTGCCTCAAATGTGGATAATTATGATGTCAGCAACTGGCCACAATGGACTTCCACAGACGTGGGCACTGTCTTTGCTCTAATCAAGAATCCATTCTACTAAGTGAAGTATCCCAAGAATGGAAAAATAAGCACCACATGTACTCACCAGCAAATTGGTTTCACTGATCAACACCTAAGTGGACATATAGGAATAACATTTATCGGGTGTCGGGCAGGTGAAAAGGGGGATGGGTATATATATACATGAGTGCGGTGTGCAACATCTGAGGGTGGACACGCTTGAAGCTCTGACTTGAGGGGGGAGGGGAACAAGGGCAATATATGTAACCTAAATATTTGTACCCCCATAATATGATGAAATTAAAAAAAAAAAACCAATCCATAATCCAAGATGGTGAGCTAGAGGTCTACAAGAAATGCCACCAACACCTGGGGCTTTCCTAACTAGCACATGCATGTCACAAAATGAGTTTTTATTGGTTAAAGTACTGGCCTGTTTACTGTCATGATAAATGCTATAAATGAACTCTACATGTTGAATTTAAAGGTATTCAAGATGCATGGATTAGCTAAAAGTTTTTTAAAATTATTTCTTTAATTTCCCCCATTAAATGTAAGGGATATAAGAATCTATTCCAATTCAGTTTTCTCAGTGCCTGTCTATAGTACTTCATCAACAATACCAAATTTTTTGAATGAGTGAATGAATGAATATTTGCAACCCATTTCTGGAGGAAAAAAGAAAAGTAACTTGAGTTGTTTAAGTTTTCTCACAAAATGTCAGCCTGACAATCCACACCTGCCATATCGAAGGCAGAGGAGAACTTGTACCCAGGTAGCCGCACAGACTCCTCACTCTCTGGCACCTTGGCGTTGAGTGGAACAAGAACTGGCAGCTCAGCGGCCTCTGCCTAAACCTGCTCGAAGCTATGAAACTATTTCTGTTTGCAGAAACATATTCTATGAGACATGCTACATTTTTTACTTTTCTAGGTCTTCAAAGCCCTACCTATATTAGGTTATAACTTTAAAAAACTCTATATCTAGACAACATACTCTCATAGAGATGCTTGTGTTGTTCCTTGGCCATATTTGGCATTGCTCAGGCAGGGCGGCAAAGTATGCACTAAGAATAACCCACATAAATATGTTTCTGATTTTTTTGTTGCTATTCGAGATATTATCTGTGATGTTGCTCAAATACCCTCTGGATGTGGACCTTTGTGACAAATTCAACCTTGAGGTAGAGTTCCAGGAAAGTGTTTCTCTTCCAGTGAGTTAGAACTCTTCCTTATATCAAATGATAACGGCCATATAACATGTGTTTTCCTTTTCATCTTGGCTGCCAGGAAGCATTCTTCAGCTCTAGCCAAGGCACAACCACAGACCCATAAAACCACATAAAGCACATATCTCTTGTGTCTACCTAGTGTAGAGTTGATTGAATATTTACCAATTATTCAGTTAAACCTATCCATTTCAAAATATAGATAATTTAATTTGAAACTACATATTTTAACTTGTAATTAGTAGAAATATTTAAGGTGGTTGAGTGTGTGGACAACCTAATAAAACCTTAGTTGGAACAACAAACAGAGATAATAATTTTTATGTAAGAGTGATACCTGATCTTGAATCAGCATTAATAAGATCAAGCTTTAGATTTGAAAAGTAAAATCTTAATTTGTGTCTGAAAGTCAGGCTGATATTATATTTGACTTTTAAAAGTTTACATTAATTATTCTTATATGGATTAACCTTTCTTAATATTATTTATAATTACTATTAGTGCATGCTTTATATGGATTAGCCCCTTTTAATATTATTTATAGTATTGATAAATTTAATATTTAATCATAAATAAATATGATCAATATTTTATTTTCTTACTTGCAAAAATTGCTGCTTGCCTTGGAAACTGTTTTTTTCAATATCATACCCATGTCAACATTTTCTTTCTGTGTTCTACGTTCCAATACCCTGTATCAAACCCATACATAGGCTGGGTGTGTGCATAGATATATATAGGAAAATAGGGATGTCCCACCCACTCCCAAACCCACTCATAAAATTTAGTTGAAAAAATTCTTAAGTGCCTATTCCATTAAGCAATAATCATTGAAACCTCATGAAGAACAAGCTCCTTTTAGGTTATCCAAATGTCTCTGGGGGCTCTGGTTGTTTGGAGGATGCTGTGTTTTAGGGAACGCTGCATCCCATGCTGCTCGCCTGCCTGTTACCTTCAGTTCCATTCCCCACTCTTTCCCTCCTTTACTGTTTCACTGGAGGCTGATCCTCATAAACTTCATTTCCCAACAGCTCCCTTACCAAACAGTTTCCTATTAGGTTTGGAAAAGAGGCACTAGTAAAGGTTGGAGGGAAGGAAGAAGAGGGGAGCCAGAATGTTCCTCCTCCATCCTCTGCTTTGGCTGCCTTTGCCCTGGGCTCCCTCTGACAACGGTTCCCAGTCCATGAAACCTCTGGTAGCACCACCTCCCTCCCATGTCCTTCCAGCCTTGGGGTCGATGGCAGCTTCCTGCTGCTGCTAACATGCGGGTTTCCCTCACTGTCTTCTTTGCCCTTTCAACTCTCCCAGCATCTTTGTCGCTAGAATTTTATTCTGTTTGTTGAACTCTTTGTTATCAACACAACTCCGGCGAGACTCCTCGGCATGGCTTCTGTTCTCCTGAGTGGGCTCTGGTTTGTAGGGTTCCGGCCCACACCTCAGCTGGATTCTCGTGAGAACTCGGCCAAGTCTAGTGGCGCCACAGAGTGTGGAGGCTCAAAGAGATTCTGAGAAAACACTTAGCCCCAGAAAAGAAAGAATGGACATTGGGTCAGCTTCTGAGAGGAAAGGTTTTAGCCAGGGTGGCCTAAAAATAGAGCTTGACTGGAAGGTGTAATCCCAGGCAGCAAGAGTGAAGGAAAAGGGGGAAAGAGAAGGGAGACAAGGAAAAGGCGGAGATGACTACACCTTCACAGCAAGATATTATCTATCTAGATATAATCTAGTCTCCCAGACAGGAAGAGTCTGTCCCTGAAGGAGAGGGAATAGGGGACGGGGAAGGGTATAGAATTTATCTGCTGGCTCCTTCCCATCTCCCCATCCCTCATTGTTCAAAATTTGTGAGACAGCTAGTGGTTGAGACTCAGAGATGAGGCAGTGGTAGGAGTGGGTGGTGCTCTCCATGGCCCAAGTAAGAGAGACTAAGAGGCAGGGGCGCTGAGTGAAGCCAGGGAGGGAAGCTGGAGTTGCTAAGGCCATGAGCCCAAGCACAGTATCTGTCTCACTCATTTCCTCCAACTCAGACCTCATGGGCCCATGCCCCAGTTGTAATGACCAGGTGATACATGACAGAGGGTATAAAAACAAAAATCTGTTCCACTAAAGTCTTCATGGGCCACTGAAGTCACAGGCTGTCAGGAGCTTTAGACCCAGTGGCATAGTATTTTCAAAAGACAGCACTAGTGGCATGGTAGGGATGCCTGGTCTCCAGCCACTGAAGATGGTAGCATTAGTGTTAGCAACAGTGGCAGTGGGGCCCTAGGTGTTGACCACAGTGACTTTGGTAGGAGGCCTGGATCAGCTGCCCAAGCGCAGAAGCTCCTGCGTGTCAGCAGTATTGGCCATGTCTGTAGTGGCTTTGAGGGCGCAGCTGCTGCTCTGGGCATTGGCAGCAAGAGAAATAGCTAGTGAGTCTGAGTGGGAGAGTGAGCGGTGGCGATACTGAGTGGGAGAGTGAGCGGTGGCGATACCAGTGACACTAGTGGATGGAGTCCTTGCAAGAGTGACTGGCATGCTCACCATATTTTACCCCTAGGTGAATGGTTAGACCTGGTAAGAAAGATTTCACATCTTGCTATCAAGGCATGAATCTCATAGGGTGAATCACAAAGAGATGCCTTCAGCCCACGAACCAGATAGGTTCTTCCTATCAGAAATTAGATTTTGGACTGACAAGCAAATTATGCAAAAAAAAACTGTATATCCAGCACCAACCAGAAGAAATGTTGATTTAAATTTCAACATGTCAAATCCATGTTCCTCTTCTATTATCCCCTTGTACTGCAGTTTCTACACAATCCAGCCCTATCTTTATTCTAATGTTACTGCTCAAAGACACTGAAACAATAGTGCATTTTCATTACATATTCAGATAATTCTCAGCTCTTTGAAAGAAGGTAGAAAGGACACTTGCATGGAGAAGCAATTGTTTTAGGGGTTTCATAGTCTGGAAACTCGGAGTAACCAAATTTACTCAAAATGACATCCAAGAAGGGTGAGTACCATCTGGCGGACACAGACTGCTCTTCCAGAACATCTCATGACCTAGTCCAGATCCAGACCACAGGGTAGGGCTCTAAGGCAGATATGCAAAGTGCCACGCGATAGAGGCACTGACATAGCTTTGGAAATGCCACAGGTTGTGCACCCATGTACTTGTACTGCCCAGACTCCTTACAAGGACAGGGTGACATGTGGCTGGAAGGTAGGGCGGGCCAGGGTAGACCCACCCAAAGGCTGGCTCCAGGAAGCAGAAATGGCCACGAATTTGCCTTCTCGAAGAGCATAGGCTTTGCCTGAAGGACTACAGCTCTGCTGGCCACAGCTCCCTCTCTGGTCTCCCCCACACAGCCCTTTGACTCTCCTTTAGGTAAACGTTGAGGTGCAACTAGTGAAAGTTGGGGCTGGGGGTGACAAATGATGGGCCTTCCCCGGGCTGTGCCCACTTTCACTGCAGCCCTGGCATTACCGGGTAGCTCTGGTTCAGACTCCCATGGCTTCTCCTCCAGACGGTTGCTATGGTTGTCAGCCTGCCTTCTCTGATTCTTAGGCAGATTCCTCCCCCTGAAGCTCCAGTCATCTCACACATGTGCTCCAAAGCCCTCAGTGGTTTCCCATCCACAGCTCAGTGAGGCCTAACACCTTAGCTGGGAGCTCTAGTGTACCCAGCACCGGGGCCCATGGCCACTGGCACCTTGTTTTCCATTACTCTCCTTTCAGATTCCTAGTCTGGTCAGACCAATATACCTGCGGCTTTGTTCCACACTAGGTTGCATCGGCTTTTTATGGCGCTGATCATGAAATTCCCTCTGGCTGCATTGTTCTTGCTCTCATTTCTTCACATCCAAACCTGTTCCAGCCTTCAATGTCCAACTCAGCACAGCCTCCTCCATGAAGTCTTCCATAATGTACTACATCTAACAAGTAGACTTTGGAAGCATTTTGTCCATACCACTCCTATGGGATATAGTGCTTGTATCTTGGCTAACTAATACAAATCTTGTCCCCCATATAATAAGGCTGTTGACTCTTGGAAGATAGCCCTGGGGCCATGTTTGACTTCTTTGAACCCCTCTAGCCCATGGTTAGTAAGTCATCTTGCATCTGCCTATTAGAAGAATATCACTATTTTTTAAATATTTAAAAGGAAATGGCTATGTGTAGTTCCTCCTCTCCCACCACCAAAATAAGTTCATCATAGTGGATAATAATATAACCCATCTTAATAATATACTAACATCATTTTAAAAGCAAATATAATCATAGACATAATCATAGGATGCAGAATGTCTGAAGGATCAATGAGAAAATTATCTTCCTATAGTTAAAGTTTATCACTCTTACTCAGGTCTACAACTATAGGCACAAAAGGTGTAGGGAAAAATTACACATGTTCAAGAAAGAACTACCAACTTGACTGGAATGTTAGCACTAAAACAACAATGGAGTGTATATATCAAAAGGAATATGAACTATCTTCCACCATGAATTGGAGCAAATAGAAATGTAAATTCTGATTTCTAGATATGTGAATGACTATTAAATAAAACAAAGTAACAAGCCCCCAGTGAATAGAGAAAAGTAATGATACACACTTCACATTAGTGTAGAAATTTTAGTAGCTATCTGTTGCCTTAGTCTTGTCCATTAATGCATTATACACATATTTATTGAACTCCTATTAAACACCTTTTGTACCGCTCACGAGTTTTCACATGTTTCGTGCGCCATCTGTTTTGGACCTTAAATGTCAACACACTGTCTTGTCCATTATGGAGAGTAGAAGTTTACCACCAAATTTGACAATGAAAACATGAAGAATGAAGAAAGATGACATAATATTTTCCAGAAAAGGCGATATTCTTCTCCTAGCATGGAAAGGCAAGTGGGTGGTCCAAATGATATCAAGGATCCATGACACTTCTGTCTCGACAACAGGAAAAAAAACAATAGAAAAAAGGGAGAGAATATTGTAAAACCTGCCTGCACCAAGGAATACAATGCCCACATGAAAGGCATTGACTGTGTGGATCAATTCCTTTCGTGTTTTTCCATTCTAAGGAAAACGATGAAATGGACAAAAAAGTAGTGCTGTACCTTATAAACTGTGAACTTTTCAATTCATTTAGAGTGTACAATGTCCTCAATACACAAGCAAAAATGAAGTATATAAACAGTTTCTGCTATCGGTGGCGAGAGACTGGATAACGGATGACAATAATGAAGGCTGTCCAGAAGCAGAGACAACTCTGTCCAGCCCTTCCCCAGGGGGTGCAAGGAGAGCACCTCGTAAAGATCCACCCAAAAGGTTGTCAGGTGATATGAAGCAGCATGAACCTATGTGTATTCCAGCAAGTGGAAAGAAAAAATTTCCTACGAGAGCCTGCAGAGTTTGTGCCGCCCATGGAAAAAGGAGCGAATCTAGATACGTATGTAAATTTTGTTTGGTCCCTCTTCATAGAGGAAAATGTTTTACGCAATACCACACGTTAAAAAAGTACTAGGAACTTTAATTGTGTAATTAGTTGTTTAATTGTTTAATTGTTTTTGTAAATAAAAATGTTATAATTATTGAAAAACAACACCTAAAGTACATTATGATCTGTAGTTATGATGATTTAAATAACGTGCAGTTTGCCCAAAAACGTGCGGTCCCTGGCGTATGTCTTAGAGATTTCTATGCGGTACGAAATGTGTTAAGTGTCAATCACTTCTCTAAGCACTGAGGACATAACAGTAGGCAAAGTCCCTGCTTTCATTGTGCTTACGTTCACAGAAGAGAAATAGACAACACCAGCAAACACATAAGTGAAGAGGTTAATTTCAGGTGGTAAAAGTGTTATGAAGAAAACAAAATAAAATCAGGTGATACGATGGCAAGACCCCTCCCATAGCTCTGCCCCTGGCAGATCACTGATGGCAAGAGATGAGATCCGATGAGCAGGCAGGGCCAGAGCATGGAAGCTATGGTAAAGACTTGAGCTTTTATTTTCTCTAAATATTTTTTTTGCAGTTTATTTTCATTTTATTGAGATTTTCAACAGCTGCCATTTAGTTTGTATAGCAAATTTTTTACAAAGTAACTTTTTTCCATTTTTGATATTTTTATGAAAATTATTTTCTTCACTTTTAAAGCCTGTCCCTAACTAACTACCAAAGGATTAATAACTAACTACCATGTAATGATTATTCAGGAAAAAACCAAAGGCGAAAACAGCTTTTAAACACTTGTGAAACAGGGATGAAGGTCAAAAGTCCAGACTTCCCAGGCCTGTTGGAGGTGCTGTCAGCACCTGACTATCCATCCACTCCCACAGCGGGGCAGCCGGCACATACCCTCTGGGCTTCTTGTTCCAGGAGCTCCACTACCTCCCCCTTCTCTGCCTTTGCTGTGGGTCCCCCTTCCCTGAAATCTGTACAACAAAGGTAGCACAATCTTTAATACGTGTTTAGTTCTGTAAATGGAGACATAATACTCTATTTAGAAGGTTAGAGATTTCCCCCATCCAGTCTGAGGGAGGAAAAAATACCTAATACAGCGTTGATGGTTTCACTTTCTTGTCCACTCAAACACATGCTCATACTCATTAAATGGATTTATCAGGTGTGCTAAAAGTTCTGATGTACTGTAGCACAAAAGTTCCCTATAAAAAAGAAGTTGCAAAATTATTTTAAAAATTCCGCAGCAGTCCAGGCTCCTTATGTGGAGCTTGCGATGACAAAGCAGGTTCTGGTAAGTAGTTCTTTTCTCATGCACAGCAGCTTCCCCTGCAAGTCCTATGTTCAAGGGTTCCATTTAGACCACAAGAAATTGAAATCCAAGTTTAAGTGCAGTGGAAAGTTGGTGGAGGGTAGGAAGCAGCGGAGGAAATAATCCGAATTATGTTTTCTAATCAAATCCTTCTGGCAGGAGTGGAAGCAGGGAGCTTAGAGGGGAGACTGAGGCAGGAGTCCAAGGGGGCCATCGTGGTGGCCGGGACCAAGGCAGACGCATGCAATGGAACAATGTGAGTCCAGACCAGATGTGTTCTGAAAGTAACATGCACAGGAAGAGGGTGTACATCTGGAGCCCAGGGTAGAGCTCAGGGCTGGAGGCTTTCATTCGGGAGCCACTGGCATGCAAGTTATATTCAACGGCTCAGGCATCTAGGGAGAGCATAGCTGAAGAAGGCAGGTGGCCTTGCACTGTAAGTCACGTGGAAAGTGGGGAGCCCGCACAGGGCAAGAAGGAGCAGGGGCTGGCAGGATGGGGAGGGGCAGCTGTATAAGAAGGAAGGAGTGGTCACTGGGCCAGCCTGATGAGAAGCCAAGAGGAGTGAGGACAGACTTGAGACCTGGCTTTGCATTCTGGGGGTCATCAGAGGTCACTGGTGACCACCTGTGGAACGATGGAACAGTGGAATGATAAGAGGCATTTTGCAGTGAAGGAGAGCAAATAACTAGGACAAGCTGGAGGAAGATGCGGAATATTTATTTTCCTTTCTTCTAATAATACCATGAACTTCTTTCAGGGAACCTCTCCTCTCCCATGCTTAGTACATGTAGTGGGAGAGGGGTCACCTCTAGCTCCCGGGGTACACACATGATGCAGCCTGGCCAACTGGAACATCATATTCCATGGCCACATGATCAGTTAAGAAATGGGTATATGAGTTGTTACAATCCAGAACTGTTTTGGGAACTACAGGGAACACACCCTTTCTTTGCACCTGAATCCGAACTTGGGAGTTTGTGTGTCTGGAGCTGCATGCAGTGACCACAGAAATCCTCGAAGTAAGATGGAATATTCCATAAAGCAGAACTGAGAGAATCCTTTGAACTTCTGAATCCATCCATGCCTGGATTCACCTACCTCTTGAGTCAGTAAATTTCCTTTTTTTTTACTTAAGTGAGTTTGAATTGAGTTTTCTGCTTTTATGTTTATGCAAGAGAAATTGTCCTGACTTGTAATAATGTTCTAGCTTACAAATGGCACCCATACACAATTTCCTTTGAGAGAGGTGGGACAAAATATTATTTGTTTTAGTTTCCTAGGGCTGCCATAAGAAAGTACCACAAAGTAGGTGGCTTAAAACAATAGAAATTTATTGTCCCACAGTTGTAGGTGCGAGATGTTCAAAATGGAGCTACCAGCAGAGGCATGCTTCCTCTGAAGGCTCTGGAGGAATTTGTTCCCGGCCTCTCTCCTAGCTTCTGGTGTCACCGGCAACCTGTGGCACTTGTTGGCTCATGGATGCATCACTCTCATCTCTGCCTCTGTTTTCACAGGGTGTTCTCTCTGTGTGCTGTTTCTGTGCCCCATCTCTTCTTATAAGGACACCGGTCATGTTGGACTAGGGCCCACGCTAATGACCTCATCTTAACTTAATTACATCTGCAATAGGGATTTCTAAATAAAGTCACATTCACAAGTACTAGGAGTTAGGACTCAACGTGTCTTTTGGAGGGGACACAATTCAACCTATAACATTCTCATTATTATTCTCATTTTGCATGTTATTTACATTTTCCACATCACAGATTAAATGACTTGCCCAGAGTCATACACTTAGCAAATTGGGGACAAGAGATGCAAGCCTAACTATTTTGATTTTGAGTTACGTATTTTTAAGTGGTGGCATAAAATATTTCAGCTTGAATTTTTTTTTTTCTTTTGAGTGTGAATTATTGATAGAGTTCCATGGAATAGCTCTTTATTTCTCTTAGACTGTGGAAACAGTACTACATTTCACAGTTGGGTGTGATAAATCCGGACTATTATTCATCATACTTGAGGGTCATCTGTGATCCCACTGACACCACCTAGGAGGCCGAGTTCATGCCTCCATGTGGGGACTCATGACAGATAGCTCTCTGCACACACCGGAGCATGCTGACGTGCCCCTGCCTCCCGGGGGGAGCATGAGCTCCAGCTGGAACCCATAGGCCGAGGACGTACATCCTAAACTTAGGGGTGGTGACAAAACATGGCTGGGCTGTGCCACTGGCTTAGAGACCTGCTGGATGTTAGTCTAAGCCAGAAAATTAAAAGCCATTAAGGAAAGTCATTAACGTTTACCTCAATTGGGCAATTAGAATCCCAGAGAGATAGGGAGGCCAAAAGAACCTGTGTTTCCACAATGCTGAACTTGAGTGGAGATTAGGAATTGGAATGCCATTCTTAGAGCTTGTATCTCTCCTTTTAAGGATTGTACTCTTTCAATTATAAAATACTGCATACCAAATAGTGAACCCCAAGATGTGGCCAATTAAGGAATTTAAGAATGCCACGCCAATAATAAAAGCTTGCATATAATAACTCGTGTTAGAAGAGAAGGATAAATATTGCTACAACACTGCTGATTTTAAAAAAATTAACCTAACCCTTTACTATTTTATGTGAGTGTCATATGCCCAGAAGCTCAAAATATTCAGGAGAAGGCCAAGAAAAGCAGACAGTAGCCCTAAAAAACATAATCACCAAATTCTATAAAATCCATGCAGATGAGGGGTAGTTATGTGAAAATTGTGATTTGGAGCTGGAGAGGGAAGTGTCTAAATATGTCTGCATCCCCGAGTCTCCTAGGATGGGGTGGAGGGAAAATTAGGACACTGATAATATTTTAAGAGGCATAGAGCTCCTGTAAAATACAACCAGTGAAAATTCCTTGTCTTTAGCATGGTTTTCAAGAAGATCCCAGATGGCTCCTGCTCACCTCTCCAGGCTCCGGTCTCCCTCCATGCTTCCCAGCCTTTCTTTCTGGGATGTCAGCTCATGTACAGACTATATATTTGTCACTCTGTTTCTCCAGAACCTAGTGTGATGCCTAGAACCCGGAAGGCACACGGTAGATTTCTGTTGCCCAGGTAGCTGAATTAATGAAAACTTAGCCATTCAACAGAGATTGGATCCAATTGATTTTTTCTGATTTCCTTGTAGTACCATAGAGAGGAGAGTTATTGTGATGAAAAGCAATAATGATAGCTAAAAATGTAAGGAGCATCATTTTCTTGGATAATTAGGACATGCCCAACTTTCTCAGTCCAGCCTTATGGAGAACACCTTGATTTAAGGGTGGGGGCAGAGGAGCAGGTGGAAAAGCCTCAGCATTTGGAGCACGGATTCCTCACCGGAGTTGGGAAGCTCGCTCACACTTTGCCATACTTGAACGTCTGTGTGGCAGATGACAATAAATTAGCTCGCGAACCGGTTTCCAAGTCTTGGGCCCCGCCCAGATTATATTCCCACTAGAGAATTTTTAGTATTTCTATTTAGCAGAAAATTTAGTATTTCCCAATGATGCTATGCTTGGAGAGTATGAACGCCCAGTGCCTTTGCTATCAGTTGGGACAAACTCTGAGGTGTAACTTACACTCCAGGGTCCCTGCAGGATCAGGCCGACACCACCCCCTGCGGGATACAGCCTGAGGTAACACCTGGCTTCACCATCCCGCTTTCCTCACTCCTGATCTTTGCCCCCCGGAAGCAGTTCCTTAATAAACCCCTCCCACACAGTGCTCGTCTCTGAGAGTTGTTTTGGGGCCACTGGACCTCACACACGTACTTGCTATAGGAGGATACAGAACTGTGTAAAATGCAGTAACAACCTTCAGTGAGCTTTCAACCTAGTTGAACTTGACTTGAATTGAGCCTGTGCTTCTTACTGAAAGGCAGACCTCCAAGAGATCTGGAAATAGCATGATCACCCAGGTGTTTTTGGAACCTTGAGGACAATCCTTCTGTTTTTATGAAAGGCTACCCACCTCGTGCATGGCAGAAGGTTTGATTATTTAGCCTTACTTCACTAAATTAAACAAAAACAAGTATTATCAAATGTTTAGATTTCCTGGAGCCTCTGGCTTTAAGTAGCTTGATGATTCATTCCCGACAAGCTCACAAAGCAGACCTCTAGCCATACATACACCCTAAGCTTTGTGGCAGTGGGGAGGGTTTCCCCTGTTTTATTTTTAATCTAATAACACAAGCAATGCTAGCCACACCAATTAAAACAAGCAAAGAGTTAACTTTCAAAATGACCACAGCCCAGATGGCGGTATGGAAGTCATCAGAGCCATTTAATCTTCCACAAGATTTATCACTGCAGTAACCCAAGTCTTTCATGTGGGTTTCTGCCCAACCCTTAGTATGCACTCACAAAAGGAATTTGGAGCTCATGGGTATGGCATAGCACCACGAACATGGATTTGTGCAATACAAAGGACCCTTGAGAGAAGGTTACCAGGAGAGTCATGCAGCCGTTGCCATAGGGATTCATGAAGATAGTCACAGTTGGTGACAAGAGTATTCAGAGCTCTTGGTGTCATTTCACAATCAATGCACTGCTTTGCGCTCGCTCTTGTCTTCATTCTCAGCTCCTGCTAAACACCTCCCTTTAGCTATTACACATTCTCCTTTCTTTTAAGTCTCCTCCAGATATTTTCTCAAGCTCTGTCTAAAAGGTCTGAGTTTCCCCCCTTAAAAATTATTCCTCAAGAATTATTTCCCCCCAGAAATAGCAAGCTGCCCTGTCCCACCCTGGCATGCTAAAAGCCTGGAGACAAAGTCCTGGACATGCGGTTAGACTTCCTGGCAGGAGGGTAGCACCCTGGTGGCTGCATGCTCAGGTCTTGTTGCAGATACCCTGAGATCAAGTGCAAGAGCTAGTTCTCTATGTTCACAAACTTTTACAGAATGCTACCACGAATTGAATTTAGATGATGCGATCATTTTATTTTCAGTACAATGTATTTTCAGCTGAGGGGGGTTTCAGAGTAAAGACATTATTTAGGTTTAGAGGGTATCGTGCTTGTCAAATTATGTAATACATAGAGCCCTCAAAGAAATTTTCAAATGTAATCTTGGACATGGTTTGGGTATCTGAATAAATATAAACTTGATCAAGTCTTCTTGCATAAGAAATATAGGCTAAAACATGTTACTCTTGAAAAAAAACTGAAGTTATTCAAATGCTCTGGTTTAAAATTGTTCCACCAGCCATTGCTTTAGAAATGTCACTTGTCATGTAATTCCAAATGACTTTACAGACTACAGAGCATGGAATTATTGGTCAAAAGGAGCCTTTAATGATCTTATATAAGCCGCAGAGAATTTACTTAAACTTACATAGGAAGATTTGAACCTCTTATCAAATGACAGGATTTAAGGGACTACATGACACTTCTGTAAAACTGGATTAGGATTGATAACAAATGAAGGATTAATTTGTAGTTTCTATGGTAAACATATTCCAAACCCATGGCATATATTGCTCATTCCTATGTGATCTTAGATCCATTTACACCATCAAGTCAGCCCAAGGCAAAATTACCAGTGTACTTGTCTAGCATATCAGCTATGCCAAATTTAGTGGTGTACAATAACAACTGTTATATTATGCTTACAGATACTATGGGTTGAGAGATTGGAAAAGGCACACCAGAGATGGCTTGTCTCAGCTGGGAAGGCTGGAACAGCTGGGGCCGGAGGATCCACTTTCCAGATGGCATCGTCTTCTCTCATGTGTCTGGCTTCTGATCTGGGCTGGGACTGTTGACCAGAGTGTCCATCAGTATGTGGCCTTTCCAGGTGGTGTGAGCTTTTCACAGCATGGCTGGAAGGTTCCAAGAGGGAACATCCTAAGAGCAAGCATTTGAGGAGCCAAGGTTCCAAGTGAACCAGATGGAAGCTGCTTCTGGCCTTGGAAGTTCTATAGGCTCACTTCCGTCATACTTATTGGTTGAGGCAGTCATAAGCCCACACGGGTTCAAGGGGAGCAGTCGATGAGAGGAGGGGGAGATGTGGCCATTTTTTCAAACCACCACTGTCATGGTTTTGACAAGATGGAAAAAATGTGAGCTTGGCTTTGAATCCTCATTCCTCTGCTTCTAAATGAGTGGCCTTAGGCAAGTTCCTTGACCCCTTCTTCACTGCACAGATACAGGTAGTGATACAAAGTTGCTGTGAACAAGCACAAAGCCATGTTAAAGTGCCCCTGCGGTTCAGTAACCGCCTGGCTAATTCTAATCCTCCTCCATTATTTTTTATAAAAAAATTTTTGTAGCTTTATCAAAATATAGTTAGCACAATAAAGTACATACATTAAATTGTACAATATGATAAATTTTGACCCATGACACCATCAGCACAAGGGAGATAATGAAAACAGCCAGCAGCCCCAGCGCATGCCTCCTCCTCACTCATCTTTGCTCTGCTGAACCCCTGGCCACCACTCATTAATCTGCTTCCTGCTATTAAAGATTAGTCAGTATCTTCTAAAATGTCATATGAGTGGGATCCCACAGTATGTGCTTTCTGTCTGACTTCCTCTAGTTATTATTAATGTATTTCTTTTTCTTGCTGAGTATTATTCCATTGTATTGATAGACCAAATTGTTTTTATCCATTCATTTTCTTTCCTCTTCCTTTTCCTTTTTAACCACCTTTGCCTCCTTTTTCAGGCAGGAGTATCCTCGATCTCCCTCCCACAGCTCCTGCGAAGTCTGTCGTTCAGAGGTGGAGCCTCCTGGGCTCCCCTCCGTGGCTAGGAAGGGACTGGTGATGCACCCACCATGCAGTTGCATCCTGCGGAGGCCACGTATGGATTGTGCCTCAAAGCCCCGCCCTTCTTGCTGGCTCAGTTAGAGTTCTGAGTCTCCTCTCTTGAGACACCTGTGGGAGACACTGGCAGACATTCTTTAAGCCCTTAGGAATTTCCTTTTCCTTTAAAGAGAGTAAAGTGGAATTCCAGACCAGAGACCTGCAGGATAGACTCTCTCTGCAGTCTGCATTTCTGTTCTTTCTACTTTCCGTCCCCACCTGTGTCACAGCAGTTGAAGTAAGGGCAACCTTTTTTTTTCTGCCAAAAAAAGTTCTGTAAGCACATTACCCACATCTATTCCAGCCTCAAGAGCAGTTTCATTCATCACTGGAGCCAGAGAACACACAGAGGATGCCAAATGCGAGGGGTGGTGAGGGCAGCGCTGTCTCCAGTTATGACAAAAGGGAGGCACCGCACTGAATTGTCACTGTTGTCATTGTCGCCATTCTTCAGCTACCTGCATGGAGCCTCCTCACTGGCCTCCCTGCTGTCACCCTGATCTCCCCCTGCTTATCTCCACACAGGAGTCAGAGACCCTTCTAGACGCATGTTGGACCATGCTGCTCCCCAACTCAGAACCTGCCAATGCCTTCCTGTTGCACTTGTAAGATCTAAGGTCCCTGCAATGGTTACAGGGCCTTCCAATTAGCCCACTTGGTCCAAGCTCTACTGTTGCCCTTTCAAAAATTTTAATAATTTTTTGTTGTTGTTGTTGTTTTTTTGTTTTGTTTTTTTTTTTTGAGACAGAGTCTCACTTTATTGCCCAGGCTAGAGTGAGTGCCGTGGCGTCAGCCTAGCTCACAGCAACCTCAAACTCCTGGGCTCAAGCAATCCTGCTGCCTCACCCTCCCAAGTAGCTGGGACTACAGGCATGCGCCACAATGCCCGGCTAATTTTTTTTTTCTATATATATTAGTTGGCCAATTAATTTCTTTCTATTTATAGTAGAGATGGGGTCTCGCTCTTGCTCAGGCTGGTCTCGAACTCCTGAGCTCAAATGATCCGCCCACCTCAGCCTCCCAGAGAGCTAGGATTACAGGCGTGAGCCACCGCGCCCGGCCATAATTTTTGAACAAGGGGCCCTGCAT